>JASDQU010348398.1:0-12333 GCA_032191745.1 Picea mariana
CGTGCCGAAAACAAATCCAGATCAAAGTAACACAAGAAATAGCCACAAATACCTCAGATCTGAGTTTTATTTATCATAATAGTCGAGCTCATACAAAATGGAGCAGATCTAGAATATACATAGAAGAATTATGCATGTGGTTGATAGTGCCTCCAAAATACAATGGAATGATGAAGGAAGGAACCCCTAATAGTCCTCCAAGCTGAATACAAGTGATCTTTGAAATCCAATCTTTACTTTGGTTGTTGATGATATCTTTTCTCTGCAAAGTGTGCCCTCACTCGCTATAGCTGAAAAAGATTTTGGCCTCCTTGAATATGGCCTCCAAAACCTCTGAGAGTGATGCCAAATTTTATATTGGGGATGGATATAGCATATGGAACAAGTACAAGGTTAATATCTCATATCTAACCCTCCAAACTCAAAAAACCCAATGCACAATGCACCCTCGTGAAGAGAAACACACCCTCCTGAGTAATAGGATGAATGGGATGAAGAATCCCCTCAAACAATGATGCAAAAAGGTGTTGGGGTGATGACAATCAATCCTAGAACAACATCTACTAAGATCTAGCCTCTCTAAGGCAAATCGAACTTGTCTTCCTCAATTGGTGCGCCCAACCTACTGGAAACCCTCACTGGTGCACCCCCCTTGCCAAATTAATGGCTGAAGTAACTCTAATCTGATGTAGAATGGTCAGGGAGGAATATTTCACGTCCTTGACCAAGATTGGATCAGGAAAGGTGGAATCTTTCACCACCGAGCTGATATCTAGGGTTTGTTCAGTCAAAACCCTCAAAACCCCCAAGTATCATGGACTCTCTAGCAAGAAGCCATACATCAAAATGATAAACAACATAATGAGATAATAGAGGCCCCTATCTCTCGTTTATCCCCCCTATTCACCTTTTCCCTCCAAGTGACTTTTACTTTATATTTATTATTCTTTAATTAAATCACTTTATTAATTAATTGACCTTTTTTCCTCTAAAAAGTGATTTATTCGTCCCTATGGCTTCTCCGACCACTGAAAGTCACTTCTCATCATCTAATCCTATGATGCTCTTCCTTCCGATTCTGATGAGCTATTACACTAAGATGTTTCTCCAAGTATTATTCCCAAAATGACCTTCTTAGTGAAATTAATTAAAATATGACCCATAATAACTCAAAATTATGGAAATCGTTGGCATGCAACGAAACCAAAGCCAAGTTGTGCGGAATGGATCTCGATGATAAAATATGATGAACGATGCAAATTGGGCCCAATAAAACCCCTCAATAACTCGTGAACTCGTTGTCACCCCCATCTGGCTACTCTGGTAGGCATAACACTCTGTAATATAATAATGTCCAAAAATGGGGACATTACACGTTCAATTTGTTGATTGCCTATTGATTTATGGGTTTTTATTTTTTCTATTCCCTGGAGTGGAGTTTACATTGCGATTGTTGTTATTTGGACTCAAAGAGTGGTTGTTGGGGCCATTACAACGACCTGCAAGAATTTGGTTGTAGGAGGGATTTGCATCCCCTCCTCCATCCGCAACCATGAGGGATGGGAACCCTAAACTTAGCAGAGAGAAACCCTAAATTGGTTCAGAGTGCATGAGAGCATTTGTCCATTCGATAATTAAATGCTAGTTAAACATAGAATTTGAAAAAAAAAAAAAACATAAAATGATGAGTTGTTTGATTTGAATATTTAAAACATTGTATGTTTAGTTGTTTTAATTGCAAAATCAAAGTATCATTTCATTGTATATTTTTGGTGAGCATATTTCTATAAAAAAAACTTGGAATTTGAACTATTGATAATTAAAATGAAATTATTTGAAATTCATAATTACAATATTAAAATTATATGTTTAATTATTATATTAATATTTTACATTATGATAAAGCTTCAGTCGGTATATTAAAACTTCATGAAATACAATTTGGTATATTAAAACTTCATGAAATACAATTTTGATGTCCATGTGAGATAAAAAAAAAAAATGTTAATATGATGGTTAGGATGTTATAAGTGTTTTACCTTCCAAGTAATCTTGAGGCCTATATCTATATCAGTGTTTGCACTTTTACTCATCAGAAATAGACACAATAAAGAGATTTATATTATTGTTTTGGACTTTATTTTTCACTCAACTTTTTTATTCATATTTCCTTGTATATCTCATTGAGGAACAATGTATGGCTTTGATCTCCTTTTTTCTATAAATGAATGCATATAGATCACAACTAGATACATGATATCTGTCTCGAAGGAAAGGGATTTTGTAGTCTTGGTGAAGTAAATTATATTTTAATATAATTAATAATTTAAAAAAAAAAATATTGGAAAAAAAAAGTGTTTCAATAAGTCATAATTGGTAACATAGTTGGCTAGTCTATAAGAAGAAAATATGGAAAAAGACAATGTGTTTTGCGTTTTGCATGTAGCAAAGAAAACTAAATTACTCCCAACCCTTAAATATGTGATCCACGGTTTTTAATGTTTATACTTTTATTATTAAATAATATTGATGATAAAGTTTTGGAAAGTGCTCTTCCTCATCTGCAAAGGGTACATCACTGTATTATTTTCCTTGATCTCCTTGTAGGAGTTAACCATCCAACTACTTTGATGTAAATAAAAAAAGATGAAATGTTGGTAGTTAAAATCACATTAAAATAATATTTACAAATTAAAAAAGATGAAATGTTGTCAATTAACATCACATTAAAATGGCGTTTACAAATCAACAAGATAAAATATTGACAAATAACATCATATTAAAATGACAATGAAATATTGTCCATGCCTCGATTATATTTGCCATTTCTTCATCAAATTCACCTCACGAGCTCTGTGTACGCACAATATTAAGAATAACATTGTTTTCCACGTGTTGTTGAGAGGTTCAGTGGCCACTACAAAACCATAGTACCAACTACCACCTTTGATAAGCTACACAATTAAGTGATCAATCCTACTTTAATAATAAAACATTTTCCTAGAAATTATCTGGTTGCAAGGTTATCTAATTTATTCCTTTCAATTGTGTGGTTATCTAATTTCTTCCTTTCAAAAAAATAAAACATATAGTGGAAAAACAGTATGTCTTGGAATGATTTAATATAACATCCTCGGATTTCCACTTATATTAACTTGTTTATAACATTAACTTATAATATGCCTTGAAATGTTTTTCTATAACATCTCATACTTCAACTTCTTTTAATTGGTTTATAACATTAATTTATATAATGATAATGTATTAATTTGTTTATAACATTAATTTATATAATGATAATGTATATAACAAAATAAATCATATGTCATCTTAGTCTAGATTAGTTTGCATGTTAAAAAAACCTCAAACTATATGCACAAGTTTCCATAATTATTGATATCTTGGTCTCTTTACTACACTTATCTAAGATATGGGTAGATGTTAGTTATCAATTCAAAGTTTATTGTGTTGGATTTCATGTCATCTCTATGAATCAACTTATCGATACTGTGCAGATTAATGTTATTCAAGTACATGCACATATTGCATGCATGGTTTATCATTCTATATCGAACTTTCTCCTTGCAAGTTTAGTAAAGAAACATGAGGTTATTTTTCTTGGGTTGCAACATCTAAGAGACTTATCATGCTTGGTTGAATATTACTATTGCCCAAGTTGATAGCCAAAGCCAATTTCTAAAACACTTATGCAATCTACATCTTCTAGAGAACTCTTCGTCCCCATTCCTCTTAGTACCAAACCTTGTAGTTATTCAACTCAACCTCCATAATAGTTGAGGAGAATGAAGCCTATTCCTATGTTTCTTATCCAAAAATATTATTGGATTATGTTTAAAGACTAAGACATTCACAGGCCTTCCAGCAAGAGCAAGCAATGATTGATCCTCAGAAGTTTGTTGAGACTAAAGTTGAAAGCAAGACTACCCTCTAGTATTCCAAGTTGTTTTCGACCCTCCTACCTCGCTTGACATCAAGATATTTAGGAATTCAAATCAATGTTGTCGTTGCATTATGTGAATCTTTCTTTGAAGAATGATAATAAGTTGAGTATTAGTGAACACCCATAGCATATAAAATCAAAAGTCAGTTGTTGAAACAAATAGGGAATGCGTAGTTCTTCTAAAAAATGACGAATCATTGTCATTATCAAGAACACAGATTAAAAAATTGGTTGTCATTGGGCTTCTTGTCAATGCGACTAATCATATGATAGGCAACTATGAAGGTATGTACTTGTTTTTTTCAAATGTTAGCTTCTTTTTAAGAGTGTCAGTGTTTCCTAAGGATAGAAATAAAAATATGAACAATGAAATTTCATTGCATTGTCGAGATTCCTTGTAAGTACACCCCTCCTATCCACAATTTAGGTAGCTTTAATAGTGAAAGTAACAACATAGGTTGATGCAGATATTCTAGTTATGGAGTTAGATCTATCAGAAGATAGGAAAAGGTTTGATAAAGTTAGTCTCTTATTAATGGGGAATCATTGCGTACATATACCTTGGACTAAAAAACATCCAAATACCATGAATATTGCTTGCATTAAAAACTTGACACATCTCTACATGTTGACACTAATGCTACTACATGCAAAGATTAAAGCACCAACAATTTTGGTTCTCATGGAGGTTTTGGACACATATGTTTCAAAGTGAATATGTTGTTTCAACCTTTTTCCAACTCTCCATGGGCTTTTATATTGTGTAACAAGTTTAAGAAACAATGCATTTTAATTTTCATTTTAAATTCGACTACATGAAACTATAATCTTTATGCCAAAGTTCATTATAGAATTATTTGTTAGAAAGAGAAGTGATTTTTTTTCATGCATTGTTTGTCACAACATTTACTTTTCTTATTTTGTTTTTAATAAACAAATCACCATTTTCATTTATATATAAATGTTTTTTTTTTAATATATTTACTTTTATATAAAGATATATATATATTTTTTTTTTTGAAGTATGATCTAAAACTGATTTGCTCTTCATATTATGCAAAGAAATAGGTTAACTAAAGGCCGACCCAAAATCTAAAGGGGTCTTTAAACAGGTTAAGGAACCAAAACCCAAAGACATCTAACAGGAGTGAAAGTCTTTCCTCCCTTAACTATTGAAAGTCTTCCCCCTTATGGACCATCAACTGGTTTTTTCAGCTAACCTGATTTTGTGAGCCACTTGCCTTGGTGCAGAAGCTTCCCTGCTTTGACAACTTGATAAAGTTGGACCCTTTGTTGGCGAGTGGCCTTGACCTGTGTGTCCACAATCTAATCATTGGATGTAGTTGCATGCAGACAGGGTTGAGATCTATTGGTGTCAATTCTTCTGGTATCTCTAAGGTGTCCAACAATGGTGGGAAGTATGGTCGAAGGAGATCCACGTTGAACACTGGGTGCAAGCCAAGGAAAGGGGGAATGTTGAGCTCAAAAGAATTGTCACCCACAGCCTTGGTGATGGTGTAAGGTTCGTAACAGAGTGGGCGAAGCTTCCGACGGGGCCCTGTAAGGCGTTCTTTCTGCAAGTGTAACCACACTTTGTCTCCCACCTGAAACTTATGTGACACCCAGTGTTGACCATGGCATTGCTTGTACTTAGCATTGAACTTCTGTAAAAGACCATGAACCTATTTGCAGATGTTTTGGATCCTCTCAATGAATTGGGAGGCTTTCTCAGCTTCAGTTGGAGTAGGTGATGAGTCGGTCGGGGTGGTCGCAAGAGGTAGTGCAACATCCATGGGACCCAATGGTTGGAATCCCAACCCGACCTGAAAGGGGTTGTGATCGGTTGAGCTATGTAGGGCTCTGTTGTAGCTATGTTGAACATAGGGAAGACTCTCATCCCATGTGTGGGGGTGCTTGGAATGCACAGGATATGCACTATCATCTGATTGACGATTTCAGTTTGGACATATGTCTGGGGGTGGAAGGCAATGGACTTGGTGAGCTTTGTGTCCAACAGTGACTAGAGCCTCGACCAGAATGTGTTGAGGAACCGACTGTCCTGATTTGAGACAATGGTTTTTGGGATTCCAAAATGTACCCAGACTCATTCAAAGAAGAGATTAGCAGTGGCCTTTTTTGTGATGCTCTTCTTGCAGGCGGTCAGGATCACCATCTTGCAAAAGTGATCAACAACCACAAAGACACAGTCATTTCTCCTCTTGGTGGACGGAAGGCCCACCATATAGTCCATTGAGATGGATTACCACGGCTATTCAGGAGTAGGCGGGGGGGTGTACAGGCCCTGTTTCTTAGTGTTTGATTTGGCAATAGCGCAGGCAGTGCAGGACCTGATATACTTGCTGAGATCCTATCGAAGTTTCGACCAGTAGAAATGTTTTTGCAACACTGCTACTATCTTTTTAATGCCAAAGTGTCCTGCCACCCAACTGTAGTGGGCTTCCCAATTCAGCTACGCTCACTCGCTTGATGGAACATAGAGATGGCCCAGTCAACACAATAGCCCGTCCCAAAGATGGAAATTATCGACAATTGAGTTTGCACCCAACATTTCGTATGTGGTGGCGAAGTCAGGGTCTGTCTCATAGAGGTTGTGCCATCTGGAGGTCTCATGGTCACAAGAGTCTAGCATCGTGGTGAGTGTTGCTACTGGAGGTTGGATGAGGCAATCAACGACTTGGTTGGTACTGCCTGTTTTATACTTGATGTTGAGGTGGAACTGCTGCAAGTATGTGGACCACTTATGATGATGGTCGTTCTACAATTTTCCTTGTGTTTGCATGAACTGCAGTGGTTTTTGATCAGTGTGGATGATTATCTCCTTCCCGAGAATGTAATGTCTCCACTGGTGGGAGGCTTGCAATATGTAGTACATTTATTTGTTGTAAGTAGGGTACTTACGGACAACATCTGATAGTGTCTCACTGTGATAGGCCATGGAGTGGTCGTGCTAAGTGAGAATTGTGCTCACAACATAATCCAAAGCATATGTCTCAATCTCAAAGGGTTGTTGTAGGTCTGGTAACGAAAGTACATGGGTTGAGCACAAGAATTGCTTTAAATCGTCAAACACATGTTGTTGGGACAAGCCCCACGCAAATTTTTCCTTACCACCACCCCTGGTTACTTGGTTGAGGGCCCATGCAATATGGGATAATCCCAACACGAACCTACGATAGAAATTGACAAGGCCTAAGAAGCTCTGAAGCTCAGTAAGTGTGGTTGGGGCTGGCCAATCACGGATGACCTGGATCTACATGCACACCATGTTGCTCCACGATGTAGCCTAGGTATTGGACCTTGTCCATGCTGAAGGATCATTTTTCCAAGTTGGCATATAGCTTGTGTTGTCGCAGGGTGTGCAGAACCTGTTGAATATGCTGCAAGTGTTCCGCCCAAGTCTTGTTGTAGATGAGGATGTCATCCAGATACACTACTGCAAAAGTATTGGTGAAAGGTCGTAGGATATCGTCCATCATCCTCATGAAATTTGTTGGAGCCTTTGTCAAACCAAAGGGCATGACGAGCCATTAAAAAAGACCTTCTTTTGACTTAAAAGCGGTCTTCCATACATATGTTTGTTCTATGGGGACCTGGTGGTAGCCAGACTTCAGATCAATCTCATTGAAGTATTTGTCCCCCTTGAGCTGATCAAGGAGATCGTCGATTCTAGGAATCGGGTACCGGTTCCTGAATGTGTTTTTATTTAGGGCCCGGTAATCAATGTAGAGTCGCCAGGTCCCGTCTTTCTTCTACACCAACACAATTAGGTGCCCACAAGGCGATGAGTTGGGATGGATGTGCACCTTTTGGAGTAGTTCTTGGATTTTTTGCTTGATCTCCTCATTCTCTAATAGAGAGCAGCGGTAGACTATCCCATTGGGCAGTAGTGCGTCGAGGGTCAAATCGATGGGATGATTGACCTGACAGTGCAGAGGTACCTTGGTAGGTGAGGAGAATATATCTTTGTATTTCGCCACGATCTTGTCCAATTGCTTCTGTTGTTTGGAGAGGTTGGTCGCAGAGACCCTAGATGTGGCCGCAATATTTCACTCACTCTAAGAGATGACCTTCTTGCATTTCTTGGCAGAGATCAAGGAAATAGCACTAGGTGGGACTTCCTCTAGTATCCTGTATAATTTCCTATTCAAAGTAATAACAAGACTGCGAGGCCTAGACTCATATGCAACATGACGTTTCCATAAATAAGGTTGGCCCAAAAGAACATTACAAACTTCGAGAGGAGCAACATCACACGATACCTAACCTTTGAAGGGCCTAATGTCATAAGACAGGCGACACTATTGGATGACGCAGAGATCACTTCCTTGGCGGAGCCATCCAATGGTGTATGGATACAGGTGCGGCATTGTCGGCAGGGCTAGCCGCTTGAAGACCTCTTCTGAGATGAGGTTATTTTGGCTATCGTTGTCAACGATAAAGTGCAGTAGGGTTCCTTTTACCCACATCTATGAATGAAAGAGGCACTCGCCTTCTTCTGGCTCGTTTGGTTCAGTGGGTTGGACCTTGGTGGTAGCAACAGTGGAACTAGGTTCTGCGTCAATGATCTGTCACCCCCTTTCCAGTTCTGACTCATAGTCGAAACCCGCATCTGATTCAAAGGATTTCACCTCAGCCACCAATGATTACTTGGAGTGACAATCAATAGTGTTATGCCAGGGGCTCTTATGGAAGTTGCACCACTTCCCGATATCTTTCTTTGTCTTTCCAGTGTCCTTCTTTGCTTGTGGCCTAGGCTGGTTGTCTTGAGGTTATCCTTCTTTGCTCTCTCCTTTGTTTTGTGGGTTCGGGCTTCCCTTTACTTGCTTCTGATGTGGTGGGTTATCAGGCCCAAATTGTCGTGTCTTTTGTTTAATATTTTGCTCAATTTTGACGACATATCGATAGGTCGCGCCCAAGAAAGAGATGTCCAAAAACTACATTTTAGCCTGGATGTATGCAGACCATCGTGATACTTGAGAACCAGATGTTGCTCAGAATCTTTGATACCTAGATTGGTGCACAAGGTATGGAAGATATTTGTGAACTCTGACATTGCTTGGTCTCTTTCCTGTCGCAGTGTGGTCCATTTTGTATACAGGTCGTCATAACTTTTGATAGTGAAGTATTGTTCCTTGATAGCATCCCTCAAGGAATCCCAGGTGACCGCGACTGTAAGTAATGAGGGTTCCTCTGTTTCCTTTTTCTCACAGAAAATCTCCCACCAATCTTTGACATGGGGGACGACCTTGAGTAGTGCAAACGTAATCTTTTCTCTGTTCGAAAAGTTATGGACAGAAAAATACCCTTCTAGCATATTTAACCATTTGTCGACAACATATGCGTTTATCTGACCTTCAAATATGGGAATATCAAAGTTGAATTTTACCTTGAAGGGGATGGCGCCTTTTTTGAGGAAGATGTGTCACATGTTGGTCGTCGTCGAAGGATTTGTGCAAAACTATCAATCATTTCGTTCCTTTGTTGCGTGAGGGCATCCTCAAGCAACATTTTGAAAGGATCTCATGTCACGTCATCTTTCTTTTCTCTCGCCATGAGAGGTCACTTGGGCATGCGAGAGATTTTGTTCTCAAGAGAAACAAGCTCGATATCCAATTCTTTGTACCTTGACCTCATTGGGGACATGCATTAAGAACGACAAGGAGCAGACCGCTCTAATACCACTAATCCATATTTTATGAGAAAAATGAGAATGAATAAAGATTATTATTATTATTAACACAGATACACAAGAATAATATAGATACAATAAAAAAGATACAATAAAATTGGTTTCTATTCAATAAGAAAATGTGTTGAAACTGTAAAATGCAGCGAAAAAACAAGCTTTCTAGAATGGTGGTGGCTTATCTCTGAGAAGAGATGTGACGATTGCGCTCATTCACAAGAAGATGGTTACAATGAGGCTCTCCAAGCCTTTTTACAATAAACAGGAATGCCAAAACCCTAGACATCCAAAAACCTAACCCTAGGAGATGAAGCACCAAAAGTCATGTGGGCCCCATTGGGGTAAGCTAGTACATCAACTTCCTGGGGTCGTAACTTTTGCATACGATCTTTGTTTTAGGTGCACAATAGCCTGTTGGAAAGGTATATCCGAGGACTACACATGTTGTCGTCAGACTTTGACTTAGAGTATATTTTTACTATGGTGAGCCCTAAAAACGTTGTTTAGGGCCTCAAAACGGCCCCGGAAGTCAAGGACTCGAAAACTAGAAAAAAAACTACCAAACTGGAAAACTGCCAAAATGAGCCAATTGGAATAGGTGGGAGGCCACCAACATTCATATGGATCAACCATCATAATAAATTTTTCCTATGGAGGGATAAAACCGCATCCTTGGAAGACAACCCGGAGCAAATTTCAAGAGAAAAATTGGAGGTTCTAGGCACCTTGGTAGTAGGTATAGGAAACACTAAGAAGAGAGGAAAAGGAAATCCTAACCCATGTGGAGAAGCTAGAAAGAAGGCTAAGCAAGTAGATGTAAATAAGGACAAAAATGGTGGTAACCCTATTATTTGTTGGATTTGTGCAAAGGACCATTATGTTAAGAATTGTACACTAGAAATGAGTGTGAACATTGTTATTCCCAATTCCTAGGGATAACTAAGGAGATAATGTCTTGAGGCCCTAAAGTTGCAGATATGGAGTATCGAGAGATAGATGGATAATAGCATCCACTTTCACAGACAGAGGCACACCTCACCACCATAGATATCAGATTCATCAGATTGGTATCCGCCACATCATCTTGCTTCATGAAGACATTGAGTCTTGCTCCATGAGGTACAAGCCAGGTATTATGGTGAGTGTCATTTCAATATTTGAGGAATTTGAGTGTGTTTCACTTAAATCTACTTTTGATTATGAAACGTCTGCTTGGAAGTTATGCTCTTTGCCCTGTTTCACCTAGATGGCTGACATGGCGCCCTAGTTAGTGATCACCCTTTAGAATGGGTTTGCTAATGGGAGGTCCCCTTGACAAGTCATTATGCCATTCCCAGTCATACTTACTACTTTCCACACTTCACCCCCTCGCCTCCTTATCTTTTGAGATTTTCAGGTGTACTGACCCAAGAAGGGATTGTTCCTCATTTCATGGGATGAAGGGGTTGAAGGTCCAGAGGGAATGTAGTTTGAAAGAGATAAAAGACAAATCATAACCTTCTAGATGCTCACCCAAAAGAGGTCTCGAGAATAATGAAATGTTTCTCCTAAAAATTCAAAGACCTGCAAAAGAAAACACACACACACAGACATAGAAAGCTATATTTTACCTCCATGGCACTCTATGTACCTCTCCCTTCAAGTGAGACTGTGGTACTGCCCCCCAATCTACGTTACCCCATAGGGACTACCCAGTGGTTTTTGACATTAATTAATTAATGGCATTAAATGGGCTTGGAAAAAGAGTGCATTGAAAACAAAGGTGCAACAAACCCTCTACAAAGGCACCCATAAATGATATGTTATGATCCCTTGTATGTCATGAACCCCCTACCCAAAAGTCTTGCCCCCATACACTTCATCTTCTCCACATAGCTTAGAGGGGGGTCCACCTGGGAAACGCTCCTTGACTTAGGGAATGATTCAGCCAATATATCACTTTTTCAACCCTCCCATAGCTAAACTTGGCAAGTTTCATAGGGTCTTTGAGCACTTGTTTAATTTGATGAGGTGGTTTTTGATGCACATGCTTAGGTGACTCTTTTATTGACTTGATTTACTTATCATGATGAATTTCACTTGAGATCCTTGGAGGGCATATTCGTTGTCTTTGCTCGACCTTGCTTGGTTGATAGTTTTGGAGGAACAAGCCTAGCTTGGGCTTCCTTGGGGTATCAAGCCTACAGGGTGGATACCATGGCCCGCACACTAGATGATGATGACAACCTTTGGAGGCTCGAAAGACACCATGGAGGATCTCACCTAGCCCCTATAAGCCCAACATTTTGCCTTTGGAGGTCAAAACACCACTTTGGAGGGCTTGATGTCACCTTGGGGCTAGGGTTTTGGTGGTGGTGGCGGTGACTTGATTGACACTTGAAAACTTTTGATGGGGGAACTCAACGCAATGGAGACCATTGCTTCCTAAGGGGGGAGGATTGATCCAGGTGGATATTGGTAGCCACCCACCTATTCCAATTGGCTTAGCTCCATTTGATTTGGCCCCAAGTGAGCCACTTGCCTTGGTGCAGGAGTTGCCCTGCTTTGACAACTTGATAAAAGATGGATCTTTTGTTGGCGAGTGCCCTTGACTTCTGTGTCCATGATCTAATCATGGATGTCTATTCCATGCAGTCATGGTTGAGCTATGTTGGTGTCAATTGTT
>JASDQU010348399.1:0-12305 GCA_032191745.1 Picea mariana
CAATCCACAATGGGGATTGATCCTATAAATAAAATATCAATAATAATAAGAATACTCTTTGCAGTTACATTATTTCAACAACATTGATGATACACACACATTGGTGGCAGGATATTGTTGGAGGGCCTCGATGGCACATGATAGTTCGAATGGGGGACTTGCCATTGATGACTTCCATACACTCAAGGAGAGAGTGACTATGATGAGGGCTGACTACCAGCAATTGTTGATGGATAGAGATTACCTATTGGAGGTTGGCGAGATGTATCATAGGGCACTGAGGGAGCAAGAGATTGAGGTGGACCGACTCACTCATGAATTGGTGAGCACACGAGAATTCTTGCGCACAGACAACCCTTCAAGAATTAGGGCCCAGATTAGAGGAGCTCCTTGAGGAGACTAGCCAAGGATCCTCTACATCTATCTCAATAGAGAGTCAGATATATCCTTCAACTACATTGCTAGAGGGTGTTGATGGTTTGGTAGAGGGGCACCAATTGACGAAGGAGTACCCAGGATCGCTGATGGTGATGGAGGTATATGACCAAGCGACACTGGAGGATGTTCGAGTGTCACAGGGACCACCATTCATGGGTAGTTCTGAGACAGTTGGTCATACACATACACATGGGGATTCCAGAGCCAGGGGCAGTTACAAGGACACTTTCATTTGTGTTCCATGATTGGCTGACCTTCATGTAGAGGTTGACCCCGTAGTACACCCATGATCCATGAGGTTGCAGGTATATACATGAGATTACATGAGTATGTAGGGGCATACAGTGATGAGTGGTAGTTCACAGAGACATGCAGAGGTGGACACACTGGATTGCGGGGAGGAGATGTACTTAGTAGAGCATGGAGATTCCTCTCCCTTGCAGCAGTATATAGATCTGGGAGATCACCTTCACAGTAGCAACAACTGCGTGAGTGATGATGGATGGAGAGTGATTGACCAACAATTTGTAGAGATACCTACTGCTGTACCCGATGGTTGGAGTTTAATGATGAGTACATGCGATTATTTACCATGGGTGCCGGTGGGTGAGCTTTTGGTCAAGTCTTTGGGATTGACCAAAGCATATGATACTTTCTAGTTCTTCAGTCGGTTGCATATATTTTTGTTAGCCTTTCCCAATACTTTCATCATTGACAACAACACAGGGGGAGATAAACAGTGGTAAGGGACATGGAGAGTTGGTAGGCCGAGACCCCCTGACAAGAGTGTCTTTATTGCATACAACATGATATGGGTGGATCATCAGAGATAGATAGTTAAGGCCTTGGGCGTGATGGAGAGTCTCTTAGGCCATGGGACATAGAATATCTTAGAGGTTGATACAAATTCAAATTATCCTTGGGATGAGGATGGAGGGCTTTCGACAGTTATCAATATGGCTCATCAACAGTTAGTGGGGATTGGAAGTGATGAACTTCCAAATTTGCCATGGGATCCGGGAGTTTATTTGGTCAGGGATTTTCTTCATCTTATAAGGGTCTGGGTTATGCCAGCGAGCAACATACTTCACTCTTGGATTACTTTGAGAGGGCTTGTTGGGATCTGTTCTATGTGGCGAGACAAGTTCTCCCTATTGATACTCGTGATTGAGTTTGGCGATGGATGGGCAGATTTTGGTTCCATGGGGATACCTTTACAGGTTCATCTTTTTTATAGTAAGCTGAATCATCACATGTTTAACATGAGGATCCAGGAGTGGGGGATCTAGTATGTATACTTTGAGCAGAAAATCATGATCAGAGTGGTGTAACGTCAGCATGATGGTCCCTTTCAGAGATTAGCATGGGACCCTAAGATTACATGGTTGGGAATTTTATTGACTGATGGAGGCGAGTGGATCTTTGTAGGGGAAAATCACTTTGATTTTACATTGAGATTTAGTACTGGGGGGAGCACGTCACTTGTTGGTGACTCATTGAGGTCTTGTAGTACCTCACTATGGCAGCATCATGTTTAGTCGGTGGAGGTCGTGTTGGGCTTGGTATGGTCATGGAGGATAGACAGATTTCTGGTTGAGGCCATGTGTTGTTTTCAGGAGACTCCTGGTGATGATATTTTACATGACTATACTTCACAGGGCACCGCAATTTGCATCTTGATATGGGATCCATGTATTGGAATTCTTGGTAGTCCATAGTTTGGTGGAGTTGATATCCGAGTGGAGTGGTTGCTTGAGGAGTTGACCGAGGATATATGACACATGATCATTCTATTCATCATGGGCATTTGGGGGTCATGAATGGAGAGCACTTGGAGGGGCCACATCTTGAGGGAACCATACTTTATGTCACACAGGTGGATATGGGACCCTGGTATTATATGTATATTGATCCAGTTATTGCTTGAAGACAAGCAATATTTTAACAGGGAGGACTGTAATGTCCCCAATTTTGGTTGTTGTTATGTTACAGAGTGGGATGCTTGACAGAGTAGCCAGATGGGGTTGACAACGAGTTCGGGAGATATCGAGGGGTTTTATTGGGCCCTACTTCGCTTTGGTTCCGTTGCATTCTAACGATTTCCGTAATTTTGAGTTATTTTGGGTCATATTTTAATTAAATTCACTAAGGTCATATTGGGCATAATACTTGGAGAAACCTCTTAGTGTAATAGCTCATCGGAATCGAAAGGAAGAACACTACAGGATAAGATGATGAGAAGTGACTTTCAGTGGCTGGAGAAGCCATAAGGATGGATAAATCACTTTTTAGAGGTAAAATGGTTAATTAATTAATAAAGTGATTTAATTAAGGAATAATAAAATAAAGTAAAAGTCACCTGGAGAGAAAAGGTGAATAGGGGGGATAAAAGAGAGATAGGGGCCTCTATTCTGTCATATGTTGATTATCATTTTGATGTCTAGCTTCTTGCTAGAGAGCCCATGCACTTGGGGGTTTTGAGGGTTTTCACTGAACAAACCCTAGAGATAAGCTCGGTGGTGAAAGATCCCACCCAACCTAGTCCAAGCTTGGTCACAGAAGTGAAAGATTCCTCCCTCACCATTCTACATTAGTTCTCTTCAGTTCCAGGAGCATTTGTGGAGACATGGCGTATTGCTGGAGGTTTTCTGCAGATCTAGGGCACATTGTTCTTGAGAGAGTAGTTCGATTTGCTTAGAGGTGGCTATATCTTCAGTAGATCTCACTCCAGGATTGTTTGCCATCACCTTAGCACCTTTTCGCATCATTGTTTGAGTGGATTCATTAGCTCCTTCGACCTATCACTCATGAGAGCGTGATTCTCTTAAGGAGGGCACATTGTGCATAGTGGATCTTGTGACTTGGAGTGGGAGATCACTCCCAATACCTTGGAGGTTCATCAGAGAGTTTTTCTAACCCCCGATCTACATTTTGGCACACTTGGTTTCAATGGTTTGGCAACCATCTTCAAGGAGGCCGAATTATTGGTTTTCTTCAGCTAGTGAGGGCGCATCTATCTTAGAGATATTGTTGTTGGGAGGTCTTTCAGTTGAGATACAACTCAAATACTACCCATATCTTCTTGCCATCACCAGATCTATATTCTCACAGAGCTTTGCAGAGGTTTGAGGCCATCAGAGAGGACGTCATACTGTCCTTGGTCTATTCCAGCCAGGAAGTGCGCATTCAGCTAGAAAGGGCATCACATACAACAAAGGGTATCAATGTTACTTAGTGTTCAGCTTGGAGAGGCTTTTGAAAGCCTAGATCTTCATCTCTAGCTTGTATCTTGGAGGCATCATCAACCACACACTCTATTTTANCATCAAAGAGGAGGTCATACTGTCCTTGGTCTATTCTAGTCAGGAAGTGTGCATTCAGCTAGAAAGGGCATCACATACAACAAAGGGTATCAATGTTACTTAGTGTTCAGCTTGGAGAGGCTTTTGAAAGCCTAGATCTTCATCTCTAGCTTGTATCTTGGAGGCATCATCAACCACACACTCTATTTTATTATATGTATTCCAGATCTACTCCATTTTATATGAGGTCAACTAATATTATGAATAATATCAGATCTGAGGTATTTGTGCTATTTACTTGAGTTGTTTCTACTGTATTTTGTTGTGTATGTGCTATTGGCTACATTGCTATCTTCACTTGTTGCAAACACACAATAAAACTGTTGAGATTTGAGTACCTTGGAAAGTGGTCCCGTTGTGTTTCTGAGCTCCTAAACTAATGCGGGAAGTACTTTGTACCATGTACCATGTACTTTATGTCTAATTTCACTTTGAATTAGGAGATCTAAGTCAAAAGTGAAATTTGGTCATTTTAGCCTAAAATAACTATTAATTCACTTTGTGGGTGAATTGAGGGACATAAAGTGAAACTATAGAAACTTAAGTAAAGTGGGTTTTGAGTTGAGATTCATTTTAGATGATCTCAACCATTGTCTTAGGATGAGATGAGATGATCTCATCCACTCATTTCTTAGGTTTCCTTATGCATCCTTAAGGAAGGCGCAAGGGCAAAGGAGAGACTCAATTGTTCACTTGTTCACCTTGAGAGTTTGGTGAGGAGTAGAGAAGTGAGAATTCAGAGGAGAGAGCAACAAGCTTGGGCGCACATGTTCATGGAGGGCGCAAGGCTAGTTAGAGTCTCAGTTATTTGGTGTGAGTGTGTTTGCTAGGAGGAGGACACACTTGAGGAGGAGGGCGCAAAGCTAGCAGGTAGCATTTGGAGTGGAGAATTCTTGCTTCTGGTTTGTGGGTTGTTTAGAGGGCAATCAAATGGTAGTTTGAGTGCAAGGGTTCAACAAACAACAAAGGGAAAGAGCAAGGGTGCATAGGTTCTTCAAGCAGACAAGAGAGAAAGGGGGTGCACTCTTCTAGGGGCGCATATCCCAAGGAACCCATTGCAAAGCTTGAGAGGAGCTTGCAAAGTATCAGGTTCCTTTGTATTTATCTTTCTTATTGTTCTTATAGCTTGAAGCACTCCATATATATATAAATTCATCTCAAATTGGTTTTCCCCGGGGGGGTTTTATCTAAGGTCATGTTGATCGAAAATACCTGTGTTCATTTTCATGTATGCTAGTGTTTAGAACAACATTATTTCAGCTCTACAAGATCTCTAGGTGTGTTATATAGCTTATGGTATGCATGTGCTAACATCTTGTGACAAAACTACATGCTAGAATACCTTAATGGCCTATGTAACCGTAACGAAACAACAAAGAAGTTACTGAACAATTTGTTGTTATAAAACAACAACAAACCCTTGTTTGACAGTTGAAACTTAGAGCCGACTTGAGGCCAAAGAAAGACCTAGTTGGCAGCGTGTTAGG
Source organism: Picea mariana (assembly GCA_032191745.1). NCBI lineage: Eukaryota > Viridiplantae > Streptophyta > Pinopsida > Pinales > Pinaceae > Picea > Picea mariana. The sequence goes on from JASDQU010348399.1 coordinate 5,288, forward strand.
CCTTGAAAAATCTTCATGGTATCAGAGCTTGGTGGCTGATTTCTGCTGAGTTTTGGACAACATATTGTGGGACTGTTATAGACACCTTTTGGGCAGATTTTGTGGACAACCATTGACCGAGTTCAGTGGCAGCTTGTTGGCAATTTTTTGTGGAGGGTTGTAGAGCAGTTTGTGGACATTTTCGTCAGTGTCTTTTCACACCTATGTGGTAGGAGTGAGGCTGATTTTTCACGACCTCTTTTCACACCTATATTGCTAGGAGTGAGGTTGGTGTTCGTTTGCCTCTTTTCACACCTGTGTTGACAGGAGTGAGGCAACGTTCCTTTGCAGTTGCAACACCAGTTTGAGTGCAGTTGGCAGTGATGTCAGCATCTCACATGCGTGTGGAGGATAGGCTAGCAACTGGTCACCTTGGAAGGCCATGATTGTCTTTGTCTTGGAGGACCTCGAACTATGGGATATAGTTCAAGTAGTTGTTCTTGTTCCCCCTGCTACTGATCCCGTCTTGTTAGCAGAGTTCAGGAAGAGGAACAACAAGGCAAAGAGGACGATATGTGATGCAGTGCGGGATCACATCATTCCCCACTTGACTGGGAAAGCTTGGACATTTGATATGTGGGCATCTCTATGCAAGCTTTATGAGAGCTCTAACCAAAACCAAAAGATGGTTTTGTATGATCGAATCAAGGGAATTTGTATGCTCCAGGATGAATCAGTTACTTCTTTCCTTGGCTGATACACCCAGATCAAAGACGAGCTTGGAGCTGTTGGAGAGGTAATGGACCTAGATTATATGGTGAGGACAACCTTAAACAACTTTACCAAACCAGGGGGTCCATTTGTTTGTGGCATTGTTGCCAGCGAGACCATGCCCACTTGGGAGAGATTGTGGGATGACTTCGTTCAGGAGGCGACTAGACTTATATTAGAGGCTTCTAGACAACAATAAATAGTGCAAGGTGATGAGGATCTTGCTCTTTGGACAAAGGGCAAGAAGAAGACCAGTCGGGGAGGTCGACAAGGTCCCAAGTTTGGGGCCCCACCACTAGGAGGAGAGAGCAACAGTGGGCAGAAGAGAGACATGAGCTCTGTGAGATGCTTTGCTTGTAGGGAGATGGGTCACTATGCATGACAATGTCCCAAGAAGAAGAAGAAGCTGCAGGATGTTTCAATAACGACAACAAAGGAGCTTGAGTTCGATGAACAATTTGCGAGATAGTGTGCATTTGCGACTACTTTGTCTTTTGTTACACCATCCAACATCAGGTGGGGAGACAGAGTTGAGGATGACCTACTGACTCATAATAGTGATTTAGAGGGAGCTCAGACTCTGTTTTCATGGACACCATCATCAGTGGTGACTAGTCCACCTGAGACAACTTTAGTTTCAGGGATGTCGAGACAGAGGGTTGGTGCAGGGGCTTCAGAGCATCAGAGATTGACGAGGAGGAGCGACAGGGCACCAAGGAGGCTTGAGCCTCACTTGGCTACAGAGACGAGCATATCAGATTTTGGTTCCACTTCAGGTGGAAGCTACTCGGCGAGAGGCCAAGTTGAGGATCTTGGTGAGATGCCGAGATCCTGGTACTCTTGGTGAGATACCAAGAGGGGGAGACTCTTAGTGAGAAACCAAGAGAGTGACTCTTGATGAGATGCCAAGAATAGTGACCGTTGGCGAGATGCCAAGAGGTAGAAATCCTTGGTGGGAGACCAAGGTGGAGATCTTTGGTTTGATAGCAAGATCTAGGTGATCTTGGATAGGTGGAGAGATACTTCCATCTATGGATCACACAGATTGAGAATATATGTGTCAGACTACTTTCATTGATCAGGGTACAACCATACTCACCGAGTATTTGCCTGTAGGCAACCATGTCCACTGCAGGGATGAGATTGCGGGTGAAGGGCACTTTCCTCGGTAAGAGGGAGTGTTGAGCTTTGGGTACCTTGGAAAGTGGTCCCCTTGTGTTTGTGAGCTTCTAAACACATGTGGGAAGTACTTTGTACCATGCACCATGTACTTTATGTCTAATTTCATTTTGACTTTGGAGATTTAAGTCAAAAGTGAAATTTGGTCATTTTAGCCTAAAATGACTATTAATTCACGTTGTGGGTGAATTGAGGGACATAAAGTGAAATTATGGAAACTTAAGTAAAGTGGGTTTTGAGTTGAGAGTCATTTGAGATGATTTCAACCATTGACTTAGGATGATATCAGATGATCTCATCCACTCGTTTCTTAAGTTTCCTTATGCATCCTTAAGGAGGGTGCAACGGCAAAGGAGAGGCTCAATTATTCACTTGTTCACCTTGAGAGTTTGGTGAGGAGTAAAGAAGTGAGAATTAAGAGGAGAGAGAAGCAAGCTTGGGCGAACATGTTCATGGAGGGCGCAAGGCTAGTTGGAGTCTTAGTTATTTGGTGTGAGTGTGTTTGCTAGGAAGAGGGCGCAAAGCTAGCAAGTAGCATTTGGAGTGGAGAGTTCTTGCTTCTGGTTTGTGGGTTGTTGAGAGGGCAATCAAATGGTAGTTTGAGTGCAAGGGTTCAACAAACAACAAAGGGAAAGAGCAAGGGCACAAAGCATCTTCAAGAAGACAAGAGAGAAAGGGGGCACACTCTTCTAGGGGTGCATATCCCAAGAAACCCATTGCAAAGCTTGAGAGGAGCTTGCAAAGTATCAAGTTCCTTTGTATTTATCTTTCTTGTTGTTCTTATAGCTTGATGCACTCCATATATATACATTTATCTCAAACTGGTTTTCCCCGGGGGGGTTATCCAGGGTCATGTTGACCAAAAATACATGTATTCATTTTCATGTATGCTAGTGTTTAGAACAACATTATTTCACCTCTAAAAGATCTCTAGGTGTGTTATATAGCTTATGGTATGCATGTGCTAACATCTTGTGACAAAACTACATGCTAGAGCACCTTAATGACCTATGTAACCATAACGGAACATCAAAGAAGTTACTGAATAGTTTGCTGTTATAAAACAACAACAAACCCTTGTTTGACAGTTGAAACTTAGAGCCAACTTGAGGTCAAAGACATAGCTAGTTGGTAGCTTGTTAGGACCTGGAAAATCTTCAAAAACCACCATTATAAACTCTAACGCAACTCAAGAGACTAAAATCAACAGAGTGTTTGACAAAATACCACAACTACAAAACACATAAAACAATAAAAACCTAAATGTTCCTAGCAGATTGGGTTGGGAACATTACACTAGATCATTCAGGATCCTCGAGAGCACTTTTCCTCTTCAAAAAATATTTTTTTCTTAAAAACTTGTAAACTTGCGATCCAGATCTATAAGGATCACAAGAGTCCCCAAAAAAGAGATTGTAATAAATTAATAAAATTAGTGGGCTACCCAATGCCCAATTTCAATCTCGCCCGGGGGGGATCGGTGTCCTTGTGTGATTACTTCATTTATCTTCTTTCATTGCTTATCACTTTTGCTAATTAAAAAGATAAAATAAACTATAAAATTAATCACAACACCACATTAGAGTAGTTTCATTTCTTAGATTAAAGTAGCTTAGATTTCATTTCTACAATTTTATTTTTGCAATCTCAAAGTTGGCAAATAAACAATCCCCTCAGCTTCCTCTAGTATGTTCTTGACCCTTTTGTGAACTTTGCTTGATTTGAGGTGTGGTTCCATACATAATGAGGACTGGTCAGTGTGGAGTAGTTTAATAGGACAATCCGATATTGGTTTTGTTTGATTGGGACAATACATTGAGCTTGTGTGTGAAGCTAGGGGGATACTCATTAATGAGATCAATTCTCTTCTTGTTGGACCTCCGACATTGCTCTTTGTACCCAATTAAGGGATAACCTCTAAAGGGCCAAACTTAGATTAGATTTCTTTTATTGCAAACACTTGCACATACTTTGCACTCATAAGTGGACTTGCTACTCACCAAGCCACTTCACAATAAACTCACAAACCAAAAAACTCATTCTTAATAATAAAATTGTCAAGAGCACTTCATAACATTTTCATCTTAGGATCATTTTACATCTTTCAACAACCTTTACATTTGGCACTAGTCTAATTTACTTTTCAATCTTTGCTTTGAGAGCACTTTTACTTCAAGCATTTGTAATTTAAGTATTTCCTTTTATCTTGAAGTAATTTATGGTTGAATATATTTCATTTGCTTATATTTTCAAGGATTGTATATTTTATGGTGAATGAATTATATATGCTGCTAGAGTAGATTTAATTGTAGTTGCTCTTACTTTGAATAAACTCCTAGATTTCCTTTTGTACTTAGCTTACTTAGCCTTAGTTAATTTCTTAGGTACCAACCCCCTTGGCTTCGCTAGGAATTGTCCTAGACATAGGAGTTAAGTGTTGAGTGACAGTATCTCAACTCGAGACTTGCCCCCAAGGACACACCCAGTGGATTGAATATTTCTTCCACATTACCTGAGGTGTGTATAAGACGACAACACGTAGGTCACAGGTTTGCGGAGATTCTAGAGTTCTCATATACTCTTTCATAGAGTGCATGTCCTCAAGTAGGAGCCAAATGTTACCCCCTTAGGGGTGACAACCATTGGATCACAAGGGCGTCATGTTGTTGCTTGCATGAGATGTCATGCTCATCTTTGCTAGATCTAGATAGACTCGTTCTTTATCTCCACCATGATACACGATTGTGCTAGCTTAGTTGTGGTCTGGCTCACTTCCATCCCCACTCCTCAGACGACAGATGCACTGTGGTATGGTATGGTCAGTTTGCTTCATTTTATATTCCATGTATTAATACCCATTTGGACATGATGATATAACCTCTTGGCTTGTTGTAAAGTGGTACATATCTAACGATTGTCTTTAGGCATTTCATAACATTATATAGTTTTATTATTTTCCTCGTAGTACCTAGGGGAACATGTTTTTTGTTAGAAGTGTGTCATTTCCTAGGTTAACTTATACCATTGGGTGTCTAGGCCACATAGCGCTATCCATATCGCAATCATGCTAACCACTTTTCATCTCCCCAGTATTATTCACTCCATCCGCATAAAAGAATTGCATCCTAGCCATGTATGATTTCTCAAAGGTCAAAAGTAAAATCTGAATAAATAAAGCCATTAAGGCTAAGAGGTGAAGAGCTAAAAATTAGAAAAAAAAGCCAAATATTAAGCTTGAGCAATGCCCCTAGTTCCTGATTTATCTAAGAATATCTAAAGAAAAGGATCTCGTTCAATAAGTTGAACATTTAAACGAAAAAGGCCTTCATTTCCTCCATGCTTAATAAATTGTTCTTGATTTCTACTGAAGATGGGAAATCACTGAAAGGATGAACTCCATTTCCAATCAGGGATGTAATATTGTGTGTTAATGCCCAAATTAGCACCCTGTGCAATTCCAAGTGTTAAGTTCAGGAAGAAGCTTGTGGATGCAGTAGAGGTCTTTCACATTCAAAATGAAGTGTCAGTTGTCATAAATCCAATTTTAGGATACTAGAAGCTCCAAATTGTTTTGAAGAAGAAAGTGATTTATATTGCAAACTTGAAGTTGATTCATGTTAGTTTTTGAGGTTACTCCAAACGTGTTTACACCATGCTTGGGGGTGCTTCATGTGATTTGGGGTGCATGGTGTATGGATGACCCTCGGTTGTTCCATGATGGACACACATGTGAGGTGGCTTGCTCATTGATCGCTAGACCTCATGTGGGTGCTTATGTTTCATTTTTCCTTGGACCATTGGAGACCTAGACAACATGCTGACATTCTTCATGATGCACACATGGAGAGTGGGTGGCTTGCTTGGAGGACAACTTGCCTCGGAGGAGGAGAAATGGGCATCTTGGAGGAGGGTGTTGAGCCCTAGATGGTAAGGGCACACTTGGTTGCTTTCATAGAGGCTTTTGCTTTACTTGGGGATCATTGGGTTGAGGAAGTGATCATGTAGGTGTGGTGGACCTGTTACCCCCCCATTCCTAAGGATAACTAAGGAGATAATGTCTCGAGGCCCTCAGGTTGTTGACATGGAGTACCAAGAGGTAGATGAGCAGGTAGAGGCCCCTATCTTACCACATGTCACCATTTGATCGATGGTAGCAATGCCCACCACACTAGCTTGGCTCATAGAGGACAACATGTCTTGCTCCTTGAGGTAACAAGTCGAGTGTTGTGGTAAGTGTCATTCTAATAAATGAAACACTTAAACATGTTGCAAAAGGTCCTTTCTTGATTTTGAAAACATTTCCTTGGAAATTATGCCTTTTGCCTCATTTCACCTTGGTGGTTGACATGTTGTCCTAGTAAGTGGTCACCCTCGAGAAAAGGGTTGCTACTAGGTGGTCTCCTTGAAAGATCATCGTACCACTCCCGCACATACTTGTCACTTTCCATACTTCTTCCCTTTCGTTTCCTCATCTTTTGGATTTTCGGACATATTGACCCAAGAAGGGCTTGTACCTCATTTCATGGAAAGAAGGGGCTAAAGGCCCGGAGGTAGATTGCAACTACTATAAAAGAATAAGAAACTAATGTCGAAAAGAAAGTGAACACCACAAATGAGGACCATCAAACGCTAATCCAACTTGAGCTCTACCTACTCAGTGCTCGCCGCCCTAGTCCCAAATTGCAAATGCTAAAGCTTGAAACCATATAAAGGGGACTAGCAAATTACAAATAAATGAAAGCATGGATTGGAAAGATGGCTAAAAAGGGGTCTAGGAAAAATAACACCTAAATAGTGTTGAGATTTGGGTACCTTGGAAAGTGGTCCCCTTGTGTTTGTGAGTCTCTAAACACAAATGGGGAGACTATTACCCTCGTTACTTTACTTTATGATTCTAATTTCACTTTGACTTAGGAGATTTAAGTCAAAAGTGAAATATGTCACTTAAGTCATTAAAGTGACATTTAATTCACTTTGTGGATGAGTTAAAGGACATAAAGCAAACTAAGGAAAGTGGGTTTCCTAAGTGAGATTTTTGGATTAGATCTCACCCATTGATTAGACTTGGCTAGATTGGATCTAGGCCATT
>JASDQU010348412.1:0-12305 GCA_032191745.1 Picea mariana
TTTTCTCTAGCACCAACTAGAAGGAAGAACCGACTCCCTGGTTTCTCTAGCACCAACTAGAAGGAAGCACCAACTCCCTGTGTTCAAGCACCCACTTGAACCTCTGAGGACAACAATCCTCCCTAGCACCTCCCAACCACCCTGAAATATAAATCTTTGCTTCTGAAACTTATTACAGTGATATAATGACCAACAGTGGCTTACCCGACTTATCACTGTTCTGTTGCATATCATTGCTCTTTCTACCACACTGCCTTTCTGCACATATCATTTGCGCTGTCTGGTCTTCTGCTTTTTATGCCCTATGCGCCATCTCCATTCTCTGCATAGTTCCTCTTCTGTGCTATTCAACTGCTGCACCCTGATCCTTCTTCACACCTGAAACACCTTTACAAGCAACAATCACAACAACCTCCAAGAGCAACAACAACCTCCAATAGAAACCGCAAATTCCAACAGCAACAACAACCAAATCTCTTCTCTGTACCGTGTATTTATAGCTTCTATTCACTTTGTGCATGCAATGTTCTCCATTCCTCTGCATGCTTCAACCGCGCCAATCTTCTCCACCTCTCGAGTGCTCTTTGAGATCAACATCTTAGCTCTTCAGCTTCTCTGGCTGAAACCATCAGTGGCTTCTGGCAATTTCATTATTGCATGCAACAGTAGCCTTGCGATCAATACTTGATCCAACGGTTCAGATCAAATCGAGATTTCATATATCGCGATTTCGACGCTCTCGACATTCATAGTTTTAGTCACTTACAAATCCCGTGACCAAGGGCTGTGACCACAGCCTTATGTCTCTCTATCAGGGTTTCAGCGTTTTCAGTGTCGAGATGCACATGTACTTGAAACCCTCGATTCTCCGATCCCCGATGTGCTCCTTTCCCGAGCCTTAGCCCCTTCTGGCTACACAATGGTCCATGTGACCTGCGATCACGTGACCACCACCATACGTCTCGAAAATGTGTGCTAGCCCTCCTGGCTAGAACATGGTCCATATGAACTGCCTCCATGTGACCTTGGTCTTATCACTCCATCGGAGTTTCGGCACTTACGATGACATAATGTTTATGTCCATGGGATTCGCGATTTCCCGATTCGCGATGCGCTTCAGCCCTCCTGGCTGACCCTGGTTCACATGACCATTACCCGTGACCGCATTCTTATCTCTGACAACTGACCTCCACTACGCCACTGTCCTCCTTCGCTATTGTGCTGACATCTGGCCCCCACTCATCGGGGTTTCACGGATCGCGATTCTGAATTGCACAAAACTCTTGTCAATGGGATCCCCGATTTCCCGATGAACAAAATGTCGATCAATGATTTTCCTGTCGGGCCTCCTCTCGATGGCACCGATCTCATGCCACGCATCCTTCCAGATGGACGGTCCCGATTCCTCCGGGATTTCGAGACTTTCGATGTCTTGTTTCCTTCGACCTCAGGAACTCCAATTTCCTGATGGCCAATATGCCGACGATGCCTTGATCTTCGACACCTGTCCCTCAGATGGACGGTCCCGATCCCTCTAGGATTTCAATATTTTCGATGTCAAGTGACTTTGTCATTTCAAAGTGCCGATCGCCGATGCCTCTGCTGACGTCACACGTGGTTTGACACGTGTTATATACTGCCACGTGTCACTTTGATTCGTTACCCACATGTGCCTGAAATGTTGAATCAGTCTAACACTTGTCACTACCTGGTTGTGCCACGTGTCGCTTAGCTGACGTGTTCTGTTGACGTGGGTCGATTCGATGGTCAGGTTCATTCGAGATTTCACTCATCAGGATTTCGGGGTTTGTGATGTCAATGAACTTTGACATATCCAACTTGTGATCCTCGAAACTCCGATGGCTAGGCTCCTGGTCCATATGACCGTTATCCCCATGACTGCAGCCAAACCTCCTTGCACTTTAAAGACCGGGCAGGTTCTCCTCAATCCAACGGTGGTCGGGTCCTGTGCTTGAATCTAACGTCTGAGATCTGTCCTCCTTTTCAGTGTGTTTTTCTTGTCTATAATCAGATCTAACGGTCGACGTTCTGTTGGGATTTCACCTTGGCATTTCCTGATGGTAAATCTCGTGGAGCTCTGGTCCAATCTGAAGGCTGATGGGATTTCTGAATGAGATCCAATGACTGTGGATCTCTATTTTCCTTCTCCTCTGCGAACTTCGATAGCTTGAGCCTTGCTGCGCACGTTTTCCTCAACGCTGTTTCTCCTGAGATTTCACATCCGAATCCCCAAGGGATTTTATCCTCCTTATCTTGCCATCTCCACTGTTTGTACTTGCCATCAATGACAAGCATACTACTTGTTAAACATTTGCCAACAGTTATTTCAGCTTTCATGTTGAAGATGATGATGTTACTTTAGCCTCATGGTAAAGATGTTGATGATATTACTTTAGCCTCATGGTAAAGATGTTGATGATAGTACTTTAGCCTCATACTAAACAAGATGATGATGTTACTTTAGCCTCATGCTAAAGATGTTGATGATATTTATTTAGCCTCGTGCTAAAGAATATAACGATGTTACTTTAGCCTCATGCTAAAGATGTTGATGATATTACTTTAGCCTCATGCTAAAGAAGATGATGATGTTACTTTAGCCTCATGCTGATGAGGATGATGATGCTACTCCAGCTCCATGTTGTGAACGATGATGAAGAGAAAAAATTGCGATGATTTATAGATATGCCAGTCAGTGTTCCAGATGTTTTTGATGTTGTTGCCCTCTCTCTCTCTCCTGATGATGTTGTAGAATACCCTTATTGTTAAGGGGGAGTGTTGAAATACTGTAACTGCAAAGAGTATTATATTTATTATTGAGTTATTATTCATTAGATCAATCCCATTTTTTGGATTGATCATGTCGGACATTATAATTGACCAAATCCCCTTTTTTTGATTGGTCAAACCCTAAATATATTATGTAAATTGAGAAGTCGGTCCCCAGGCTAATTAAATTGGTTTTAACCACTAAGAAGACAAGTTGACCCTACCGAGTGAAGAGACACCTTTCCATCACCTGCCAGTTTGTATAAATAAAGGAATTCAATGCCTCATTTGATCACTCACTCATTTTCTCACTCAGTGCGTAAGTTTGGTAGCTGCAATTGGGAGAAGAAGGAAGAGAGAGTCACATTGCTCAGTGCTGGATATTCTCTAGTGTTTTGGTTTATTGTCTTGACATTGTATTGGCTATCTATATTAAGGAAGTTTTTGTTGGGTTTTATCCCCCATGAGGGTTTCCCAGGATAAATGTTGTGTATCTTGTGATTTTGTTTTTCTAAGTGATCCTACTGTTGAGTGCTCAACACACCCTAAAAGACTTATGAAATTTTATCACTTTTGGGTACCACTTGTTTACTTTTACTGTCTGAATTGAGTTCACTATTGGGGGGGGATGGTTTATTTTGTTTTCATGACTCTTATCGATCAAGTCATATTTGATTTAAATTTTCAAATAAAACCTTGTGTCTAAAAGAACTTGACATCCTAACTAAGAATCTGTAGCTAACATTGCGACTAGCGTGCTTGTGTTCGGCGTCGACAAAATTCAAGAAGGTAAAGTGGCCACAAAGTTACACTAATTGCCGATTTTCGATGCACCATTGATATCGACAGAAGGTGGAGTTGGTTTGTGTGAGTTATTCGCCATGAATTTTCAAGAGATATTCGATCCCCATTGACATCGACAAAGTATGTGAGGAATAGACATTGAAAAAAAACATAAAGAAAACACCGATAGTCGATGACCAATGCACTTGCTTGAGGTCAGGGAAATATATAAGGGTTAAAACAATCGATTTTGTCTGCAATAAACATATCGCCAATTGTCGAAACGCGATACACTTTCAGCATCAAGATATTTTTGAGAGAGTCAATCCTAGAGCACTTGGGTAGGTTTATCACCGATCACTGATCCTTGATACTTTTCAGCGTTGACGAGGTAGGATTAGGTGTTAGAAATTTTAGCTGAAGAAAATTCCTGATTCCGAATAACACTAGTAAATGAAGACATCGATCTCGAGTGCCACGTGTCTTTATCACATAGGGGTGTCGTACAGTTTGGTTTCTTCTTGAGTCAGCTTAAGGTTTCCTGTGTCCTAGTCACACCTCCAAGTCATCCTTACCACACCAGTTCCGTACGACAATATCGTTCAACATCGAATCTTTTGCAAAGAGATATCGACGAAAAGTGTTCAAAGTGGAACACCAACCCTCGACTCACCAACTGGACTAGAGAAACGATGGGATGTTTTTGGCATAAGATATGATCAGATTCTGGCATTTAATAGACTAGTTAATGCTTCATCCCACATATGTTGCTACCCCATGCACTGATTGAACAACAACGATTTTAAATCACCGATAGGCCATGTTACAACCCGTGCCCACGTCGTCAACCTACGATTGAATTTAATTTTAAACGTATTTGAAGATCTGGCAGCAGATTTTATAGAACTACACCCATAACCCGAATTGAATGGTTGATGCGACAAGGTAATTTCATCCCTATTTAAATCACTAGAACGGTTTTGAACATTTTCATTATGTGCACAAGTTCAAATTCCAGAGCATCTGAAGAAGAAAAGAAAGTGTCTCGAGACTGTGTCGATTCTCAGGTTATCAAAACCAGGTTAAACAAGCAGCTAAGGTATGTGATAAAGTTTGTCGATTCGACAGTCGTAATTTTTTTTATGAATTTGATTTCTCGCACAGTCTCTAACTATGCTCTAGTTGTAGGGAAAATTGCTCCAAGAAATCTTATGACTAGATGCTCATCGAGAGAACCTAAGATGAAGGAAGCATAAATAGGTAAAGGATCTTCGCCTAGTATTGTGAGACAGTTGGAGTATGTTCCCAGGGATGAGCCTGTCATTAAAAACTCAACTAAGAAAGCATTTGTCCAACCTTTGGGCTTTAGTGATACAAAAGAAAGCACCAGATCCAAAGTGATTCTCCCACAATGGGGGGACCTATTCAACAGAATCAACCAGGAGGAGTACCACACAGTGACCTAAATGTAAGGGTGCTCGATGACCAGTTGTTCCCAAATATTCGACGGTCATACTTTCACATGGTAGCCTACAGAACCCTAGTTTTCCCATGCATGGAGGTTTTGAAGTGGCTTATCGACCATACAGACATGCAAAAATTCTTAATCAACGATGAGAATTGTGGGTGTGTCAGATTTTTCCTCTCGACAGAAGTCCAGAAGTACTACAAACTCATAGACCTAGAGGAGTGGATAAACACATAATTCATGGTGAAGCTCTATGAATTCCATGACACCAGTCAGTTGATGGCCTCATGGTGGAAGGAAGACAAGAAGTTTACAAAGCAGAGAAATGGTTGGTATGGGACAGTCAACTTGAGGGAGCCATACATCTACTTGATGGATCTCATCTTTCGACTGTATGGAGAGAAGGACTACACCAAGTTTTCAGAAGCATGGATTCCCTTGGCATACACAATGGTGATCTCTGAAAACAACTTCAACTGGGGATAAATAATTTCCAAGCAATTGAGAATCTATGTACAATAGGCTCAAACGCCGAAATAAGGGGAAGCACCCACTTTCCACATGGCCTCATACCTGATCGATGTTATTTGTGTGAGAAATGTCTTCGTCGACATGAATTTAAGCTGGCATGTTGCAAAGCTTTCGGTTCATGTTTAATTTAGCATACTATGGGAGAATAGTTACAAAAAATCATATGCACTCATTTGCGATGAATTCATTGCCCGTATTCATTTTATTGTATTTAAAAAGGAATGCTCAAGACTATCCGCAATAGCCAAGAAAATGGTAGCGAAGGTAGGCCACTGGTATTTAGATGAACGCACAACCTATATCAGGGTGTTTGGAGCCATCGGAGCACTGCATATACTACCCACTCAAGTCCCAGATTGGCTCATTGTGGGAGAAATCTACTATCATACTATCTTGCAGGGCTATAATGCCACGCTAGTCAAGGACAAGAAATGGGATTTCATATCCTACGGTTTCTATGTGGGGTTTTGTTTGGTAAAGGACACTGCTCAAGCCAAACAAGAAGGGATGAGCCAACTTGAATTCAAGTTCCTGACAGGATGATTCCTTAAGAATGACCCTAAAGGCCTGGTCCTCCAACATGATTCACAGGTATCATTTTGTTGGCCATATGCGCATGACAAATTTGAGGATGAAACTTTCACAGAATGCGCTCAGGACTGGGAGAAGGTATTAAAGAGAATGGCCAACCTAAACATGATAAGTTTCAAGGCTATGAGCATAGATGAACATGTGGAGACAATAGAGCATTCATCCCAAGAGGTCCTCAGAGTTAGGAAATAAATTAGAGCAAAAAAGACTACAGAGGCACAAAGAAGAGGGTTGCTCTTGGTAGAAGGGGCACAGAGGATCATTGATCAGCTACAGAATGACCCTGATCTTGTAGAGATGTTGAGGATTCCAGCTAATGACCCAATTGAAATCATAGGAGAGCCAAGTGTCTTAGAGCCAATACAACTTAAAGAAATCATCGGGCTAGAAAACCATGAATTTCCTCCACCATAGATCAGATCACCCGGGGGAATTTCAACCCAACCTGAGATAGCAAGGAAACCAAGTAGGACAAGTGTACCAAACCCCTTGTTTGACTTAATAACCATATATGATGAGGAGGAGAGTTCGGAGGTTTCCCTGGTGACTCAAGTGCATATTACAGAAGAAAAGGAACCTGAGAAAGAATCTACCCCAGGTCCTGATGCTTCAATCCAAAACCTTCCGTAGAGTGACCATGAGGTCGAAAGTGTCTTAGACACTGAGCTACTCGACTTTTCGAGAACCCCAATAGATATCTCAAGGGATGAGCTAGGATCGGGTGGTCAGAAAGAGGAAATTTTACAGAAAGAAATTGACACTTTGACAGCTGATTACCAAGTAATTACCGAACCTACCCCTGGTTCTTCAGTTTTGGCCGATACCTTACTAGCCGATGAGAAAAAAATGGAGTTCGAGCCATCGATACATATGGAAGAATATCAGGGACACATCCTAGAATAGATACACACAGTCGTGAGCTTGGGAGATACTCTAACCTGGGGAGAAAAACAAATCCCCGAACCTATTGATGAGGCCGCCGACATACAAGTGATAGCCTATGATAGAAAAATAAAATCCATCATGAAGAGGACCACAAAGAAGAGAAGGCTCATGCTAGATAGCTTGATTCTCATCACTACGGAGGATAAGCTTCTCAGCACAGAACACGCCAAGAAATCCTAGCTTATTAGCACAAGTATGGACATCATGGATGTCAAATTGGATAGAGAATGGAGGGATGAGAAGGAGTTGGCCGTTGCACTTAAGGAGTTAGAGCATCTGCGCCATTTGGAAAAATACTATCACGACTCCACACAGGCCACAATTTTATTGAGAAGTGAGTTCAAGGAAGCTTATACAAAATTCACAAGTGAACAACACCTTTTCACCACAGGCATAGCCGATTTCCAAGAGGATTCCCTTATGACGGTAGGGACCTGCAAGGACGTGGAAACGTGGCATGAAAAATATCACCAAGAAGTGGAAAGGATCGATTACATCACCACAGTTAAAAAGAGTCGAGATGCTAAAGAGCACGGTATTCAGGTGCTAAGGGATAGAAACATTGATCGGATCAAGAAAGTAGCCGAATACTAGGTAAAAAGTCCCAGGAACCCCAGTGGGAGATTCAGGAGAAGTGGATCGAGTGCAAAAAGAGATGGGAAAAGATTAATCGGGAGATGAAAGGAATCATCCTCCCAGAATTTGGCTCACCCAAAGACTTTGTCGACCTACATGACATAGTCAAGCAACATGCAGAACAAGACTCAACATGGACAGCAGAGATAGCAATGGTGGCGAGCATGGTGCCAGGTCAATTACAACAGCTCATGGAGCATTCGATTAAGGCTTGAGCAATTTTGCAGTGGTTGAGTGTCAAAATAATCAAGTACATAGAGCGATCAGTAGAAGTGAAAGAAATTCTTTCAACCCCGATGGACCAGCATAGGTTCGCGTATGTGAACACATGCGAGGAACCCTTCGTCAAATGGTTGGGATATGAGAAGAGTCATCCACTTCAGTAAAACTATTTGACGATTCTTAGAGAACAAAGAGATGAAAGCGCCATGTGGTGATATTTTGTTTTACTTAGCTTGCACTTGTAATAGCTATTTTTAGTTAATGATTCATTATAAATAAGAGGATTGAACTTTTAGCAAGGTTCGATGGTTTTGGGAAAGACCCTCATTTTTGGAATTGTAAAGAACTATTTTTGAACTACCTTAATTGAGAAGTCATGTTTCGGAACAGAGACAAATTTTTGTTTTTCATGAAAGGCGTTGGTGATTAGATTGAGGAGGAATTGCTTCCAACTTTATTTCATTAATGGATGTTGTAATGAGTAAGAGTTTCGGAATCTATTGATAAGTTAGTTGTTTCAACATTTTTGTAGTTCTTGTCTCTAATGATGAAAACAAATCATTGTGTTAATGTGTGATTAATTCTTGAGCTAAGGAAACTATTTTTCTTGCCATCATCTTATTGCATTTGTGTTTTCTTATGATAACTGTATCTCGGTCAATAATTGAAATACCAACAAGTTAATGTATTAGTACTAGGATTGTCATAGGTGTGAATATATTTGTCTGCATGCTTGAGCACAAGGGTTATCCCAAGCTCAACCTTCTTCAGTAGTTAAGAACCCCTTTACCAACTATTTTATACCAGCACACTTCTTTCGATCAGACCCATCAAATAAAAGAAAAGACAAAAAGAGAATGTTTAAACTGAAGGAGGAACTTTCATAAGAAGATATCCTATCAATCAGTATGTAAATCCCATTGTAAATTGGCTAGATCGAAATATCTAGAGAACCATTCCACCATCAAACGTTTCAGATTCTAATTGGGCATCCATGGCGAGTTTGGTTCCTGTTGCTTAGCTAAAGGGATTTAGGACCCCTCAACAGAATTGGTGCTAGAAGGACGGCCTGTGAATGAATGGCTAACAATATTTCTGATATAATACTTCGCACAACCTATAGATTCAAAACAACCCACATGCATGACTAGTCATTCTCAAGACAACCCACATACACTGGATACTCTTGAAATGAGTTACTCACCCGATCAACAAGAATAACATCTATTCCCTAAAATACCTTACACTCTCCCTCATGAGGAGTTGAACTAGTTCAAAATAATCACAAGAGCTTACGCCCGACAAATTGGATCATTACCCCTAGCTCTGTTACTTCATCATAGAAAGTAAGTAAGAAGACCAGTGGTTGATACCCTCGACCAGGTTTTTGTTCACATAGTATAAGACCTAATATATTTCTCCCTCACTAAGATCGAACATCCCCTTAATCTGATCCCTGAAACACCAACTAGTAAGTACTCTGAGCCCGACGATTTTGAATCTGACGAGGAAGGGTTTAACTCGGATCGCTCAGCTTCAGAGTTGGATGACATGGAGGATAAAAATGATCATAATGAAGAAAGGGGAAACCCACCTCAAAATAATCAACCTTGGTTGGTCATACATGCTCTGGCAATCCCCGGATGGGTACATAACCTCCCTTGACATCCAGAAAAGTTACTCCCCAAATTTGACTTTGAAACCTCGGGATTTTCTGAAGACCATATTAAAAAGTTCATACTAGATATTAGACCGATGAATGTCCAACATGAAGACATAGTATGCAATATTTTTCCCTATAGCTTTGAGAATCCATCTTCCATGTGGTATTTTAACTTTCCTGTAGGTTCCATAACTAGTTGGACGAAGTTTCAAAAATATTTTTTAGACAAATTTGCAAAAGAAACCACTATAGGATATTTAATGGCTGAACTGTTCACCGCCACCATGAGTTCAAAAGAAAATGTTAAAGACTTCAATCAACGATTTACCACTATCCTGAACAAATTTCAACCCGAAGCTAAACCCACTCAGAAGTTTCAAATTGAGGTATATTCTAATGCTCTCCCTGCTTCTATCTCCATGTTTGTAAAAAGGGATGTGAAGTATACCCTAGCTGAAAATTTCAAGGAATCCAAAACAATTGAATCCCAAATGAAGGGATGTAAAGAGGGCCAGGTCTCACTGGTTAAGAAGGAAGCTTAACCTCCACCCAGGAGAGGACTCATGTTGACTAGAACCCAGGAAAAAAACAAAACAAGGTCCCAAAAAGCAAAGTGGAGACATAGAAGACCTACAACGAATGATAAAGAAATTGTCAAATGAAATCATAGACATGAAAATAAGTGCAGAAGAAGGAAACTAAGGCCAAAGGCCTTATAAACCCTTTTTTAAGAGAAAACCATCATTCAAAGCAATTGAACCTCCCCTAGCCAAATTAAACATCAACCTGGGTAATGTAGCATTTGACTCTTTTTGTACCTATCATCAAGAGAAACATTTTGAAAGAGACTGTCCACAATGGGTGCATGCCATGAACTTTATGGTCAATTGGTTCCTAGATGAAGTTTCCCTTACCGAACCATCAAGTGACTTAGCGGTGAATATTTTCGATCATGAGGAATTCGACCTGCCGAAAGAAACAACCATGTTGTTGTGGGATCCTGACTTGCCAATGCCCTCCGATGATATATTTTGAGGTTCAAGAACCACCCACTAAGGTTTTGGATGTGAAAACACGAAGTAGGGGTCAACCGGTCTCAAATGACCTTACCATTGTCCAAAATTCGAGAGGAAAACAAACAATCGATCACCCAAAAGCACCTTTTGTCTTCCAAAAAAATCCTATAAATATCCATACGCGGTAGTCACCCAAGCTAGACTACAACATAGTGGAAGACTTAAAAAGATTGAAGGCTAATGTATCGATCATGGACATGTGTAGAATTCCCCAGCAAAAGGAATTTTTTTTACAATCCTTAAAGTCAATAGAAACCCCTATAACAAGATATGACCAAGGGGAGGTTCCCTCTTCCACAGACCAAAAAAATAAACCAAATGTGAATGCTTTCTTTGTAGATAAAAAATGAAAGTATTTTGTCCCACCATTCCTTTTAACGTTTGAAGTCTTCAACATAGACCTCCATAATTGTTTAGTTGACTCAGGGGAATCCTCTAATGTTATGCCATTATCTGTCTGCAAGAAACTAAAGGCAGACTCGCTCAAAAGTGTTAAACACATTGTACAACTAGATAGAACTCAGGTAAAAGTTATTGGAGAACTCAAGGATGTCATGATCATAATGGGTACACACAAAAAAATTGTTCAAGTAATTGACATCATTGTAGTAGATATACCAGAATCTTATGGACTACTACTTAGTCGATATTGGTCCAAGAAGTTGAATGGATATTTTAGCACTAACTAGACTCACCTCTGGTTTCCATTAAAGGGACACGCAAACATGATTAGGATCGATATTTAAATGTATCTCAAACATATTGTCACTGATTTAGAATCCCTTAACAAACCCTTGTGGACATATTTCCTCGTGCTAGGAAAGTACTCTTGTGATTCTGATTTTTGAAATTTCTCCCCTCTCTCTCATATGATGTACCTCTTACTCAAAACTACAAAATGAATTTTTAAGTAAATCTACTAGTAGCAGAGGAAGAAACCCTCTTTTGTCAAGAACCTCTATTCGAAACTACAGACAAAATAGGTGGAGGGGAGGAAGTTAGTAGGCATGGAGAAGCTAATGATTTTTGCTCACAAGTTTTGACCCTGTACTTTGATGGGTCTAAATCGAAAGAAGGGTCGGGAGCGGGATGTATTCTCATTGACTGAAAGGGGAAACGAAATTTTCTATCCTACAGACTAGAATTTGAATGCACTAATAATAATGTTGAGTATGAAGCTTTAGTGAAAGGACTAAAGAAAGCCATACACTTAAATGTTAAAGAACTAAAAGTTTTCGGGGACTCAAAAAATATCATTAGGAAAGTAAAGAATACTATACATTGCAACTCTCCCCACCTGAGGAATTATCAACAGGAAGTGCATAGGATAATAGAACATTTTGAGGCCTTCAATGTTACAATGATCCCCAGAACAAAGAATACTCTTGTTGATTCCCTAGCCACTGTTGCTTCAAGGCTATCCCCTTTAGAAGATTATGAAGCCTCCAGGTTCACTGTGGAACTACTCTACAAACCATCAGTCCCCAACAATATTTCTAATTGGAAGGTCATTGAAGGAGATGAATAGATTATAAACTTCTTAACCAATTAGGAAAATTTTAAAGACCTGGCTATTGACGATGAAATATTCCAAGAGAAA
>JASDQU010348417.1:0-12370 GCA_032191745.1 Picea mariana
CGTGAAAATCTGTCTCTGTGTGTATTTTATGTGTGACTGATGATCTTTACTCTTACTGTCCATATGTTGTATGTTGCTTGATGACACATGAAGAAATATTAATAATTGTTAATAAGGGTTAAAATTGTTTAAGCTTATATACAATTGATTCACCCCCCCCTCTCAGTTGTATTAGTATTTCCAACATTATTGTACTGTGATACTAGAAACGTAATTGTTAATGGGGGAGATGAATAAAGAATCTAATAGATAGGATCTGAATAGATACAAATAGATACGCCTGGTTATGAATATCCAGGGTAGGAGATACAAATAGATTCTTGGTTATGAATAGCCAGGGTAGTGAATAGAAAACCAAGGGGGTGATGTGATGAGCAATATATATACATCCACATATTTATTCATATTTATTCTCTGAGCAATATATATATGAATAAATAGGCGTTAATCCACTCTATCATCATCTCGCCAATAAGAGGTGAAAGTTGGCCATCCAATGATAGGGCAGAAAAATAAAGTTTTTTAATTTAGTTTAATTAAAATAAAATTATTATTGAAACTTTCCTATGTTGGACATTGGAAATGAATGAAAAATTGAAGGTCAACGATAGAACTAATAGCAATTCAATGCCCGATCGAATGGTATAGTCCATGTTTCCTTCGACAAGGACTAATAAGTAAAATTAAAAGCACAATATCACAAAAATTACATATTAATATCTTATTCCATACTCTACATCACCTCGCCATTTCACATACAAAAATCCCTTTACAATTTTCAAACAAAGGGATAGAGGGATGGTTTACAATGGATTGGGAGACAAATCCAATGTAACGGTGCATAAAACAGCTGTGAAAAAGAATGACAGGAAAAACGTAGGTGCCATTGATGGAGGTTTGGCACCTTTCATCCCTCCCACACCAGATGTGCTTTCTTGACCTTTTGTTCCTTCTCACACATATAGGGCTCTTAGAGAATCACAACCTGATAGGGGGTTGGAGTAATGATTATCCTCTCTCTCAACCTGTGTGGGGTAGGGGGTGCCCAAAAGCTCTTAACCCTGAAACATTTGATAAATTATGTTCACCCTGACATAATCTTTTTTCAAGAAATGATGGTGGTATGTGAAAAGGCAAAGGAATTTTTCTTGAAGTGATGTCCAAACTGGGACTGTGTTGTGATGGACTCAAATTGTCATTCTGGGGATTTTTTATCTGGTTGGAACCCTGTGGTAGCTGACCTCCATGCTTTTGGTACCAATATAGGTATCCTTCTAGCGGGTCATCTAAAATACATCTCCAAGGAGGTGAAGTTTCTAAACTGTTATGGCCCATATAAGGACAAAGAATCCTTTGACATCCCTTGATGGACTATGGGATTATGTTGGAATATGGGTTAATCATTGGTGGGGATCTAACCCTAACTTTTTCATCAAGAGAAATTTGGGGTGAACATTCCAGACATGATCTGTTGGCTGAATATTTTTCTTCACTGTTCACTTCTGTTGGACTTGTGGATATCCACCCAAGACATCTCAGTCCTACGTGGAGGAATGGGTGTTTGGGTGAGGATGGAATTTCGAAGAGACTTTATAGGTTTCTTTATCAAGGAGAGTTTATTTGATATTTTGGGAAGATGTAGGAAATGGGTTATAAATTCCTTCATTTCAGATCACAATCCTGTATGCTTGCAAGTAGAGGAAAACATTGATCGAAACTTTACTCCTTTTAAGTTCAATCAAGCATGGTTGAAGGATCTATACTTTAACACTCTGGTTCGGTCTATTTGGACTTCTATGGATTCATGGTAGATTCCCTCAACTATGAGATTAATGGTAGATAAGTTAAAGAATTTGAAATAAGTAGTGGTCCTTTGAAAATCGGGGAAGAAGAAGAAACTTCAATCAGAGTTAAAGTAGATAGAAAAAAAATTGGCATAAGTTCTCCTTAAAATCCCCTCACAAATATTTTATGTTGAAGACAATATTATTTTAGGTTCACTTGAGAAGAGGAAGTTTGAGATAATTAACCATGAGGAAGAAACCTGGTGCCTTAGGAGTCAGGAAATTTCACTAGAAATTGGAGACCAAAACACAAAATTCTTTCATAAATATGTTGAGCACAGAAGGGTCATCAACTCCATTTGGGACATTGCATATTTGGATGGTTCAACCTTGTCTTTATAGGAATATATAAGGTCAACATCTTACAAATTTTATAGGTATTTTTATCAAGCTATAGGGAAGGAAGACGAATTAAACCAGTTCCATGCTATTTCTCGAATGAAGAAAGTGATGATTTTGGAAAATAGATTTCCCTTCAAGAGGTGGAAAATACGGTGGATATGATTCCTAGGAATAAAATTCTTGGGCCTGATGGGTGGACACAAGAATTTTTCCAACACTTCTTTGACATAATGGGTAATTATTTATTGTATGTTATGGAAGAGTCTAGACAAACTTGCAGGGTTTCTGGATCTCTGAATGCTACCTTTGTGGCACTAATTCCAAAGGAATGCAAACCTGCATCATTTAATGATTTCAAGCCTATAGATTTATGTAATTTTGTCTATAAAGTTATTACAAAAATCATTGCATCCAGGATAAAATAAAAGTTGGCTACAAGCATCTCAGAGGAGCAATTTGGATTTCTGAAAGATAGACTAATTTTCGATGATGTAGGTCTTTCATATGAATGCATGCACTCTGTGAAAACAAAGAATATGAAATCACTGATATTAAAATTGGTGTTAAACTAATAGGTGTGCTTGTTTTACCATGACAATATCACTATTGTCACCCAACCATAGGCACGCATCCACCCTCAAGCACCTTTAACCTTTGACAAAATTATTCTGGTTAGTTGTACTAAAACCAACAAATAAACCCTAGCTGCTAACTGTAGCAACAACTCAATACAAGTAGAGCACTCCTTCTCCAAGGGTAGCACACACGAGAGAGAGTATCCATATCCATATAACAAGTACCATACACAAATGCATTAGTTGTAGCTGCACTACTCTCTCAAACTTGCACCATACTTATCCAGAATATCACCAAGAGTATCACCAAGAATATCACCAAGAGAATCACCAAGAATATCACTTGATAATGCTAGAGAGAGACCAAGACCAAGAGATGACCATACACTCATTTTCCTCCTTCCAATTGCAGTTGCAGTTAAAACTCTCCATAAGACTCGCGCTTTGACCGGGTGTACAAATGAGCTAAAACGTCCTCTATTTATATTAATCTGTCCAGTGACATTTCAGACTGGGCCGACATGAGTTTCTGGTAGTTATATTTTTTGTTTATCTTTTTCCTATGGAGACGACTTGTCTTTCTAGAAGATAATATTATAATATTATTTATTCTTCTAGGTTGACTTTTCTTTTAGGGTTTTCACAGATTTGTTTAGGGTTTCTCTTGGTTATGAAATATTCCATTCTAGTCAAAGGTTGAACATGGAGGTTAATACCTCCCACAACTACTGTAACATCAACACTCCCTCCTAGCTAGGGAGGTATTAACAATAATGGTATTTAACACACACAGAGCATTCTGTCGGTAGCATCATTATAGCCACATAGGCTATCTCAAGATCACGTAGATCAATTCAAGAGCATCATCATCACTATCAATATCGTCTGATAACATCCTGGAAGAAACATACATCACCGTTTGTATCATCTCTCGAGGACATACTCCATATGA
Organism: Picea mariana; assembly: GCA_032191745.1. Classification (NCBI taxonomy): domain Eukaryota; kingdom Viridiplantae; phylum Streptophyta; class Pinopsida; order Pinales; family Pinaceae; genus Picea; species Picea mariana. Next base: position 3,714 of record JASDQU010348417.1, read on the forward strand.
GTAATCGGAGGACATACTCCACCTGAGTAATCGAGCATGATGTTGAGTAAGTCAGGTGTTGAACTCAATGCACTTAGTAGAGTGTCTCGCATTAGTCACCCACTCAACAGAGTGATATAGGGACCATTCTTCTAATCCAAACATATGTCTTAGAAGACTAGTTGTCCCAACAGATGTTGAAAGCCCCACAATAGGATACAAGGACCATTCTTCTAATCTGAACCTACGTCCTAGAAGAATTCTAGTTCTCCTAGATGTTGAAAGCCATGCCATGGGATATAGAGACCATTCCTATAGGAATGTCAGCCTCGGACTATTTTCTAATCGGTTCATATGTACCCTAGAGATCAATCTCTACCCATAGGCCTTAGAAAATATTGTTCCCATATCAACCACCCTAATCGGGACATCATGTCCTTAAGGGGCAGACTATTCAACCTGATTGGGCCAATAACTCTGCCTAAAGAGAATATCTATCCTGAACCATTTTCCTAATCGAGCAACAATCTATGCCTTAGGAAAATACCAGTCCATGATACATCAACAATCTGTCAACCTGGACCATTATCCACAAGGAGAATGTCTGTCCACCAACAATCTTTTCTTCTTGGACGATTCTACACCTGGAGAATGTCTGTCCACCAGGAAGTAGCACACTGACTATCAATCTAGCTGGAAATCATCTCCAACAATAGTGGTAGTTTCCATGGAAATCAGATAGTAGCATACATATGCTACAATGTCATCCAATAGAACACAACTTTGTCTATCCATAGTACTACACAACTACTTCCCAGTGACACACAGTCACTACCAATGGAACACATCCACCACTGTAGCATAAAACTATTGTTCAGAGACATACAGTATCCACATCAATCTAATATCATCTTGCATCAACAATCTCATCCACTACATCACCTCTAAGCCTTACTAGCATGATGTGAATGCATCATATCCAAGACATACTAGCATGATTTGTAGTATCATCTACATCATCTCTAAGTCGTACTAGCATGACATATCTAGTATGATGTCAATGCATCATATCTAAGTTGTATGCCACCTCTAAGTTGTACTTGCATGATGTAGATTAGTGCCTCACTATGTCATCTCTAGGTTGTATTATCATCTCTAAGTCGTACTAGCATGACATATCTAGCATGATGCTAGTGCATCATATCTAAGTTGTATGCCACATCTAAGTTGTACTCGCATGATCATATCTAGCATGACACGAGCCCCCTGCATCATCTCTAAGTTGTATGGTTATATCTAAGTTGTACTACCATGAAATATCTAGCATGATGTCAATACATCGTATCTAAGTTGTCTGTCATATCTAATATGTACTCACATGGCCATATCTAGCAGGATGTGGCTCACCAACATCGTTTCTAAGATATACTAGCATGATGTCAATACATCATATCTACGTTGTATGTCCACCTATAAGATGTACTAACATGATGCTCCTCGGTCCACTGTATCAACAACTCAAACCATTTGTATCATATCTGAGTTGTACTAACATGATCATGTCTAGCATGATGCAAACATCATTTCTAAGGTGCATGAACATCTCTAATCTGTACTAGAATGATACAGATCCACAACTCACTTACAGTCCATGATGCCACATATCAGTGTTCTCTCCCAACCGAGGAAGTCATCTCCTCCCTTTCAACCAAGGGAGAAATCTCCACAAGCCAAATCTTGTCCCTCAAGTATGAAAAATTTATCTTGGACAAAAGGCTTCATCAAAATATCTGCAGTCTTCACATCAATGGAGATATATTGGAAAACCACTTCTCCCCTCTTGACTTTATCACGAAGAAAATAGTACTTGATCTCAATGTGCTTCGACCTGTCATGGAACGTCGAGTTATCTAAGAGATTCACACAGCTCTGGTTATCAAAACATATCATGGTCGAATCCAACACTTGATCAAACAATCTAGAAACCAACTTATAGAGTGACATTGCTTCTGTAGAAGCATCACAAGCTGCAATATACTTTGTTTCTGCAATGTTGAGTGAAACAGACTTATGTTTTCTACTAGCCCATGATATCAAATAATATCCTAAACTGAAACACATACCAGGAGTACTATTTTTTTCATTTGCACTCCCTTCCCAATCTTAATTAGTAAATCCATGCAACTGTACATCAATTTTTGAGGCATATCTCAAACCATAAGTTATCGTCCCACCAAGATATCTCAATATATGCTTTGCAGCTATCCAATTCTCTTGTCTATGTTCCACCTGGAACTGGATCAACATGTTCATAGCAAAGAAAGTGTCCTACCAGGTATTCACTGAATACATTAATGATCCAATCAACTGCCAGTACATGGACAAGTCTACTCGATCAGAATTAGAGTCTCTCAACTTCCTCATATATCTCACCATGGGAGTTTCCATGGATTTTCAATCCATCATCCCAAACTTCTAAAGAATCTTTACAACATACTTTTATTGCCATGAGAAGATTTCACCATGCTTCTGCTATACTTCTAGTCCCAAATAATGATGCATGAGACCAAGATCCTTCATATCGAATTCAGAGGATAAATCTCTCTTACACTGAATAATGAGAGGCTTTGCACCAAGCTCTTAGAGATTTCTTGAATCGATACAAGGCCTTCTTCATACATGGGTTTCTCTCAGGTGTACCCAAAAACCTTGACATTTCTCTATGTATACTCAATTAATCCATTGAGAAAAGCAATATTTACATCCATTTGATGTAAACTCCAACCCATGGATGCTGCAAGAAATATGTTGGCTTAAGAAAACGTCTCATCATAGTCTTCTCCCTCCTGCTGGGAGAACCCTCTAGCCATGAATCTTTCCTTGTATTTATCAGTACTTTACATACTTCCCTTTAGGTCTAGGAATAATTTCCCATACATCATGATGGATTCATATTCTTCCATCATAGCTTCCTTCCATTCTTTCTTCTTGACTACTTCTTCAAATTTGGAAGGTTATGCACTGGAAAGAGTTCTATTTTGAACATATACGGTTGTCATAGTTGCTTCTCTCCATAGAAACATGGATAGATTATGGTCATTTATCATTTCCTTAACAAATTCTTCAATGGATTGATTATTCCTTTCTGTCACACCATTCTATTGAGGATTATGTGGAACAATTAGCTCCCTCCTAATCCTGGCTGCTTTACAAAAGGAAACGAGCTCCTCACCACTTGATGGAGTCATCTGCTCCATGTTTGCAATTGTTACTAGAGATACTTCTCAGAGCTATCGCATGTGACCTGCTCGGAACAAGAACAACAAGAGAAAAATGATTTCCAATAACATTTTCATAAGAACATATCTATGGTAACAAGGGTAATAGAATTACCAAGGTGACCTGCTCGGGAACAAGAAATATCTCCTAGAGGAGATGTTAGTTCATTTTGCAAACAAGTGTAACAAGCATATATATCAATAGTACTTACATGCAACCAAGTATACCTAGTAGTAATAGAACCGTTCAAAGATTGTTGTCACAGCTATAGTGTTTACTTATACTATAGAAACTATCAACCTTGATATGTGCAAATTGAAACTTAATAATTTGATCAATCAAACCTGGAACTTGGAGCTCCAACTACTTGTTCCTCTGAATGTACTAAATCCAAGATCACTACTTGGATAAGGTCTCATTCCCTACAAAACAAACTCATGCTTTTGCTGGACGATATAACATGAAAAACATATACAAGTGCATACTTTTGAAATTTGCAGCATCGTTCATCTTGTCTTCTAATATGAAACTAGACATCATCTTGACAATAAGAGGTTAGATACCGAATCAAAAAGATTTAATGATTAGAACAAGCTAGAATCTCTGAAATCTCAACTTTGACCACAAAATCAACTTTGACCAAAAGTCAACCTTTGACTTTGACTAGTCAACCTTTGACTTTGACATTAACCAAAAAATTAAACTTAATGTTTTTTATTACTAAGAGTACCAACAAGAGCGCTATCTAAGGCGCACTAGAATGTCTAGAAATTATGCCAAAATTCTCACTTGAAAGTTCCCATAAGGTTAGGTTAGGGTTTGTTGTAGCTGCACAATCAGAAACCCTAGTTGCAGCTACAAGTGTAGCCACAACAAACTTAACAAAGAAGTGCCACACTAACTTCCAGTGGTTAGACTGTCTTGAAGGTGGTGTGGGCCCATAACCTGTTAAAATAATAGGTGTGCTCATTTTACCATAGACAATATCACTATTTTCACCCAAGTATAGGCATGCCGCCACCCCCGAGCACCTTTGACCTTAGACATAAATATTCTGGAAGGTCGTACTAGAACCAAAAGATAAACCCTAGTTGCTAACTGTAGAAAAAACTCAAGAAACATAGATCACTTCTTGTCCAAGGGTAGCGAACAAGAGAGAGAGTCTCCATATCCACATAACAAGTACCATACACAACTGCAGTAGCTCCAGCTGCACTACTCTCTCAAACTTGCACCATACTTAGCCAAAGTATAACCAAGAGTATAACCAAGAATATCACCAAGAGAATCACCAATAATATCACTTGATAACGCTAGAGAGATACCAAGACCAGAGATGACCATATGCCCTTATTCCTCCTTGCAGATACAGTTGCAGCTGTAATTGCATCTCTCCACAACACTTGCACTTTGACTGGGTGTACAAATCAGCTAAAACATCCTCTATTTATATTAATTTGTCCAGTGACTTTTCTGGCTAGGCTGACTTGAATTTCTAGTAATTATATTTTATGTTTATCCTTTTCTTGTGGATCCGACTTGTCTTTCTCAAAGATAATATTCTAATATTATTTATTCTTCTAGGCTGACTTGTCTTCTAGGGTTTTAACACATCTGTTTATGTTTTCCCTTGGTTCTAGAATATTCCATTCTAGTCAAAGGTTACACATGGAGGTTAATACCTCCCACAACTACTGTAACATCAACAAATGGATCTTAAGAAAGCCTATAACAAAGTAAACTGGAACTGTCTTAGATTGATGCTAATTCAAATAGGTCTAAAGTGGGAGGTGGTACAATGGATTATGAGATGTGTAACTAGTGCAAACTTTGTTTTTTTGGTAAATGGATCCCTTAGGGGATTGAGGCAAGGTTTCCCTATTTCCCCATTGTTGTTTCTCTTGGTGGTGGAAGGACTTAGTAGAATGTTGAAAAAGGTTGTTTCCGAAGGAAAATTCTTAGGGTTAAAGATTGCAAGAGGGGCCATCATTTCTCACTTATGTTTTGTGGATGATGTATTAATTTTAGGTGTTGGATCAGTTGAAGAATGGATGGAGTTCAAGAAAATTCTAACAAGTTTATGTCTGGCTTCAGGGATGGAGATAAACTATCAGAAATCATGTTTTCTTGCACACAATTTGGAAGAGGAGTTGTTGGGAAAGATTACAAAGATTTTAAAATTACTTTTAAATTTTTGGATCAAGGTATGAAATATCTTGGTTTTCATCTAAAACCTAATGATTATAGGGCCTCAGACTGGATATGGCTCCTTCAAATGGTGGAAAATAAATTTGGTCATTGGACTTATAGGTGGTTGTCTTTGGGTGGAAGAATGGTCCTTATTAAATCTGTTAAGAACCAAACATCAATATAGCATAGAAAAACCTCAGGAAAAGCACTCAACGCCTTGAAAAAGAGATAATTTCAGATAATAAGCCTCTTCGAGGGGGCAACCTCCTTTTACCCCACTTAAATGTTCAAGTACAAGATGATTCAAAATGAAAATGTCTCCTTGGTATATATAGGAGACTAGGAGGTATAATTACAACTAATGGCCTAAAGCCGACATAAATAAAATAACATTACTAATCTAAATTACAACTAATGGCCTAAAGACAACATAAATAAAATAGAATTACTAATCTAATATGCCCCAATTAAGGGGTAATGAGCCAATATCAGGGCTTAACAAAATCTGTACTACAAAATATGCCGGTCTATTGGCTCAGTTTAGCAAATGTTTCGGAAAAAATCAAGTATAATATTTTCCATATTTGCTCCTGGTTCCTTTGGAAAGGAGCTAGGAAAAACATCAGGTTCCATTTAGTTAGCTAGGATGGGATTGCAAGGCCATAGTTCCTAGGTGGATGGGGTTTTCAGAACCTTCATTGGTTTGCAAAAGCTCTCGCTGCAAAATCAATGTGGCATGGTTTGTTTGGATTTGGGATGTGGAGCAAAGTATTGGTGAAAAAGTACCTTAAACGTGTGGATGTTGTATTATGGTTGTGATCTGAACAATACAAATTCCCTTCGGCTTCAAAATTTTGGAAGAACTTCTTAGTTCCATTGCCACTCATAAAAATGTGGTTAGCTTGGTCTGTGGGAGATGGGACACGGGTGCATATTGGACAAGATGCTTTTGTTGGGAGTGGGTCCTCCTTCAGCTCTCAAATTGTCTTATACATCATTTAAAGAGAAAACATATATATTCCCTAGTGCATACTTCTTCCTCTACTGTGTTAAATGTCTTGGCTCCATGAGGATGGACCTCGACAGAAGATCTTGAACTTGTTGATGATTTGACTATGGAATGTAATGGATTCTTGGTGATGTTAAAGGAAAGTGGCATTTCACTCAATGATGCGGAGGATACTGTCGTTTGGTATTGGAATATATCTAAAAGCACTATGATTGTAAAGTCTGCATATGATGCATTAATAACACAACATGTGAAGGTGGATCAGGTATGGTGGCACAAAGCATTGTGGAAATTACAGATACTTGTAAAAATTATTCTATTTGTTTGGTTGTGTCTTCAGGATCGTGTCCTTACTGGTGAAAACTATAGACTCAAGGGTGGACTAGGTATTTCAACTTGCACTCTTTGTTTAAAAGTAGAAGAGACAACAATGCATTTATTTGTACAATGTGAAGTTTCACAATCTATATGGAAGGAGGTATGTGCACAATTAAGTTTAACTCGCTCTTGGAATATCCCATCTCTAGATGAGAATTTCTTGTCTTGGTTCCTATCTTTCTCAAGGAATAGGGTAGTCCCACTCCATGTTCTTTGGGGTATCTTGAGATATAGAAATACAATATTGTTTGAGGTTCTTCATAAGAATGAAGTTGTGGTATGTTCGAGAATTATTTTGTCTACCAAGGACATGCCTGGCACATATAGGGATGAGCGATTTGATTATGTTATGAACCTTGTTTATTTTGAAGAAAAAACCATTGGGTTCTTTGATGAAAGTGCTGCAGGAGGGGTATGTGGTTTTGGCATTGTCCTCAAACTCAATTTTCAAGATTTCTTCAGAGGCTATCTTGTTGTTGGTGCAGGTACAAACATTAAGGCAAAGTTGCATGGATTATGGTGTCTTCTTCAGTTTGAAAAGAAATGTTTGATAACATAATTAATGGTGGTTGGGGATTCTAAGGTTGTAATAGATTCGTTTGTTGGTAATTCACACTTAAATTCTCTTCCCTTACTACCATGGAAGAAGAATATTTTGGACCTCAAACAATTTTTCAGCTGGATAAATTACATTCATGTACATAGATAGTTTAACTCTTGACAGACTCACTATCAAAACATGCCTTGGGGAAGCAAATTAGGCGGTTGATGTTTGAAGAAGTACATAATGATGTGGTGATCAACATTGGTACTCATCACATGTTCTAGAAAGGACATTGGCAGATATACTATTGAACTTCAATCAATGTTAGAATGTTTTTGTATCTTGGGTATAACCTACTCTAGTGATAGAAGGTCTACCTGATGTAAAAGTACATTTGGACAGATCATAGAGTTTGTAGAGGAAAAAAAACTCTTTTTGTTTGACAAATTAAGCATGGTTTGTAAACTACAAATTTTTTGTATTGGAAAGTTTCTTTTGATTCTACTTAAATATCAATGAAACTGTTTTTTTGGTGAAAAAATCAATCTTTACCAATTGAGGGCTACTTTGATCTTAATTTGACTGTCAAATAAACTTTGTCAATTTTCTTGAACTCAGAGTTCTCCACGGAATGTACCCTTCTTAATCTCAATTTTTTTCTTAAACTCGGATTGACCAACAAATGCTACCGAGAATCTTCTTCTTTAAACAGAAATAAATAAATAATACATGCAAATGTTGTGTTTTGTAATAGAAATAAATGTTACAAGGAAGTGACGAGCTATACATCTCTTAAAAAAATATAGTTGCTGATACCGTTTTGACCTGGTTTATTATTCATTTAAAAATATCACAATTTTTTATGGTTTTTTTTTGGCATTAAACCCTAAAAAAAATTCTGATATCGTCGTAACATAGATTTTTTTTTCATGGTTTAAAAACATCACTTTATTTATTTATTTTTAAAGTAGTGGAAAGTTTCTAATATTTTGTAATTCACTTATACAAGTTATTCTTGGTGTAGTTATAAGTGTGGTTATTGGTAATACCTTGATTTCTAGTTTAGGGTAATCTTCTTGGTGTAGTTATAAGTGTGGTTATTGGTAATACCTTGATTTCTAGTTTAGGGTAATCTAGTAATAAATATTATTGACTATTAAAATCTTAGTGTGTGGGTGTTGTTACATCTTTAGTTTTTGGGGTTTATTTATGATATATTTGTTTTTTTTTTTTATAATATTCTCTGAAATGTTATTGTAGATTGTAGTTTAGGAGGGT
>JASDQU010348422.1:0-12310 GCA_032191745.1 Picea mariana
ACCCAAACGGGGCCCACATGACTTTTGGCGCTTCATCTCCTAGGGTTAGGTTTTTGGATGTCTATGGTTTTTGGCATTCCTGTTTATTGTAAAAATTCCTTTAGATCCTCATTGTAATCATCTTCTTGCGAATGCGAGTAGCCGTCACATCTCTCCCCAGAGATAAGCTGCCACCATTCTAGCGAGTCTTTCACTCTGTATTTTTATAGTCTCTGTACATTTATTTCATTAATAGAAATCGTATATTAATATATCTCTGTGTTTATGGTTACATCTCTGATATATTTTTGTTATATTATTGAATATCTGCGATATCTCTATGCATTTCTTTATTATATCTCCGATCTCATTTCATGCCGAAAATAATCTGGATCAATGGTATCAGAGTAGGTTGTTCTTGATCGCGTTTTTTCAGTGCATGTCTCTGATGAGGTTTAAGTATAGCAAGTTGGGAATCGAGCTTGTCTCTCTTGAGGACAATTTCCCTCGCACACCTAAGAAACCTTCAATGGTGGAAGAAAAGAAAAATGATGGAGCAGACGATCCTATCAGTCTATTGCTTGAGAAAACTCTCACGCGACATAGGGACGAAATGATGGATAATTTTTCCCACATCCTTCAATGCCTGCCGATAGAAAGATTCACATCTTCATCAAGCGACCACTTTGGAGGCACGTCACCTTTCAAGGTACAAGTTAATTTTGATATTCCTGTATTTGAAGGATAGATAGATGCAGAAGCTTTAGAAAAATGGTTAAATCTACTAGAAGGTTATTTCTCTATTCACAAATTTTATGACAAAGAAAATATCACCTTCGCCATACCTGGGCCCCAACATCCTTTGCCTAAAAATTCGAAGAAATGGCTCCATAAATTCGATCTAGATTCCAAACAGATCATTGAAGATCATATTAAAAAATTCATGCTAGCCATTAGGCTCCGTAGTGTTGAACAAAAAGACGTAGTATGTAGAATTTTCCCATATACATTTGAGGGCAATGCCTCTACCTGGTACTTTTCCCAACAACCCCACACCATTGTGTCTTGGGAAAGATTCAAATCCTGTTTCCTTGAGAAATTAGGAGATGACAAATCTCCTGAAGTCTTAGTCATGGAACTCTCTAGTTTAAATATGAACCCCAAGGAAAAAATAAAAGACTTTAATCAAAGGTTTCTAATCTTAAAGAATCGAATCCCCACGGATTCCATGCATATTGAAAATCTTATCGTCTCATACTACACGAAATTCTTACACCAAAACATAACAATCTAGGTAAAAAGGTCTAAAAAAACAACATTGTTAGAAGCCTTCGAAGAGGCAAGTCAAATCGAGAAAGATATTCTTAGCCTAAAGGACAATATTTGTAACGAGGCAGAGATTACTTCATCCTCCAAGAAGAAAATCAAAATTCTTTCTAGACCTCCCGAAACCAAAACTCAATCAGATGGTTCAGATCTAGAAAGTTTACATAAGGCTGTTCAGAAGTTGTCAAATCAGGTTATAGATTTGAAAAGATTGGCTGAAGAAGCTTCTTCAAGCAAAGGGCCTTACAAACCCCCTTTTAGGAAGCCTTTTCCCACAAACCAGCCTAACTCAAATTCTGAAGGCCTAAATCTAGAAAGCTTACAGTTTTCTATCCAAATGATTCTAGAGGCACATGATAACTTAGTTCCTCCCGAGATTCCGGAAGACGTGGCTGAACAAGAAATAGTGGAAGAAGACGAATCCTCTCCCAACATTTTCGTGCATTTTTCGGCTAACATCTTTCAAGCTAAATTCAAAACAGTGCATCCTTACAATACCAGGAGTAAAACAACGAATAAATCCTCTTTTGAAATTGGAACTAATGCACCTCAAAAACAGTCTAGACAAGTTGAAGCTAAACAGAATTTAGCAACTCCAAGTTTAGAGTATGATTTGATTGAGGATCTCAAAAAACTTAGAGCTAATATTTCTATTTATGAATTATTAAAATTTCCATTTCTTTTGCAAAAGATGCTGCAGAATATTGCAGAAAACAACAAAAACAACAATCCGAACAACAATAAATTTGTAGAAAACCGCCCCAAAACACCTCAAAAGGTCTCCGTTAAAACGACGCCAGAGTCCTCTGATAAAAGAGACCTTACTGTAAAAAGTGTAAGAAATGTAGATAAACTAGTTCCAGGGGCTGCGGCTAAAAAACAACAAACTTCTGCTATTAATACTCGCAGAAATGTCCCACCCTTTTTGTTGACTTTTGAAATTTTCAATAGGAATGTACATAATTGTATGGTAGATTCAGGTGCATTGTCAAATGTAATGCCTTGGTCTGTTTACCAAAAAATCAATGCTGAAGTTCAACCTTCCAGTCTGAAAATTATTCAGCTTGATCGGACTAGTGTTAACGTAATAGGTGAATTAAAAAATGTACTTATCATATTATCATCTAATCCTAAATTCCATCAAATTATTTATATTATCGTCGTTGATATCCCCGAAGTATATGGATTATTTTTAAGTAGAGATTGGTCCGAACAACTACATGGCTATTTTGCGACAGATTGGTCTCACTTGTGGCTTCCTGAGAATGGAAAGCCTGACAGAATCAAGGTCAATCATGAGCATTATCTTAAGTTTACAGTAACTGATTCAAATGATCATAATGAACCATTCACCGCTTCCACCAATTCACCTGAAATCTAGGGGATGAACACTTTTTTCGGCAATTTCATGGCCGAAACTTCTACCATTACTGATCCGGAACTATAGTCCGAAATTATGACATGCACACAGTCAACAACCCTCTCTCAGTGGTCACATGCACCTGACGAAAATCAGATCTGGTCTCTTTACTTCGATGGATCTAAATCTAAGGAAGGAGCCAGTGTAGGATGTGTTCTCATTGATCCAGCAGGTAACAAAACTTTGATCGCTTGCCGCTTAGAATTTGAATGCACAAAAAATACGGCCGAATACGAGGCACTCCTGCAAGGTCTTAGAAAAGCACTAGATCTGAGGATTCAGAACTTAACAGTCTTTGGTGATTTAGAAATTGTGGTTAGACATGTAAAAAATTCTATTCACTATTTATCTCCACACCTGAAAAGCTATCAAATTGAGGTATGGAATTTAATGAACAATTTTTCTGTGTTTAACATTAACTCTATTCTGAGATTGAATAATTCCGAGGCTGATTTGTTAGCTAACGCTGCCTCAAAAATTTTTCCTGCAGAAGGCCTTTTTCCGAATGCGTTTTTCATCGAGTTGTTGTTCAGACCATCCGTCCTGGACAACATCACAAATTGGAGAGTCTTCAATGAAGATCAACAGATCATTAGTTTTCTGCACATGGAAGAGACTTTCCAAGGCGCGGTTATTGATGAAGGTACCCACGACGAAAACCTTCGTGATTTTACGGTAATACCGGATCCAAGATCTCCGGAGTCAACATCAAATATGGTAAATTCTATCCCTAAATCTGTGGTAAGATTAGAAAGGTTTTATGTTTTGCACGATAAATTTATAAAATCAGTGAATTGTAAAATGAATAGTTCTTCCTTGACTCATGAGAAAGTAAATTTAGGAACTAAAGATAACCCACCGTGCATCAATTTGGGAATGGGATGTTCTGAGCAAGAAAATTCAACATTTATCAAGTTGTTTAAGGAATTTAAAGATGTCTTTGCTTGGACATACGATGATCTAAAGACCTTTGATCCTAACATCATACAACACATTATTCCCATGAAACCCTAGACCCAACCTTTTCAACAGAAGTTAAGAAAGATGCACCCAAAACTTGAACCAACGGTCAAGAAAGAACTAAAAAAACTCTTGAATGATAAAATAATATTCCCAGTAAGACATACACAGTGGGTCTCTAATATTGTCCCTGTAAGGAAGACGAGTGGTGAAATTCGACTATGTGTCGATTTCTGAAATTTAAACCGAGCATATGATAAAGAAAACTACCCTGTTCCTCCCATGGAATAGATCCTCCAAAAAGTATCTGGTTCTAAAACATTATCGCTGCTGGATGGTTTTTCAGGGTATAACCAAGTTTTGATGTCTCCCCCAGACCAACTCAAAACCACTTTCTGTACTCCATGGGGTACTTATGCTTATAGGAAAATGCCCTTTTGGCTTATAAATGCTGGTGCCACCTTTCAGAGAGAGATGGATATCGCTTTACGTGGTTTAATCAATCAATCTATAGTAGTTTATTTAAATGATGTCACTGTCTTCTCAAAGAATAAATGAGATCATCTAGTTCATTTAAGATCTATTCTACAGCGATGTCGTAAGTACGACATTTCTTTAAATCCTAAAAAAATTGTCTTTACAGTAGAACAAGGTAAGCTCCTCGGTTTCATTGTATCCAATGAAGGGATGATTATTGACCTTGAAAGGACCCAAGTCATTTCAAACTCCACCCCCCCCGCCCCCCCCTCTTCCAAAAAGTCCATGCAATCTTTCTTAGGTCAGATAAATTTTGTCCTGAGGTTTGTCCTCAACTTTTCAGAAATGGTCAGGCCATTACAGAACTTAATAAAAAAATATGTACATTATCATTGGGGACCCCTAGAAATCCAAGTTTTTGACTCAATAAAAAAGGCCATAGTGGAGGCCCCATCCCTAATGAGTCTTGATTTTTCACGAGATTTCACTCTCTACACGTTTTCCTCTGATCGGTCTTATGCAGCCGTGCTAACCGAAAAAAATGCTGAAAACAATGAAGTTCCAATTGCCTTTATGAGCTCAGCCTTTAAAGGAGCAGAACTTAATTACCTAGCAGTAGATCAAGAGGCTTATGCTGTTTTTAAAGCAGCAAAATACTTTCAATCTTACCTACTAAAATCTAGGATGAAAATCATTGTCCCTTACCTTGCTGTCAAAAATTTGTTAGTACAGAAAGAACTGGGTGAAAAAAGGGCAAACTTGGTCACATCCTTACAAGAATATGACTTATAAATCACTCCAGCACAAATTGTTAGAGGCCAAGGTTTATGTAAATTGGTTGCTGATTTAGCTATAGGACAACAAAATGAAATTGATATGTTAATACAAGATCAACACAATCAAAATCAAATCTGCTGCGCACAAAACCTTACTAGTCCTTGGTATGATGACATCAAGTTTTATCTAATACACATATAAGCTCCCCGTTACCTTGATCCAAAAAAGAGGAGAGCATTGAGATTAAAATCTGCTTCTTTTCAGCTGGTAAATGGTATTTTGTTTCGTCAAAATTTCGATGGAATACTTATGCGCTGTCTAGAAAAAGATGAAGCAGATAAAGTCTTATTGGAATTACATGCAGGGGAAGCTGGTGGACATTTCAGTGGAGACACCACTGCCCACAAAGTATTAAGAGTAGGGTATCACTGACCTACTCTTTTCAAAGATGCCCATGCCTTATGTTGCAAGTGTGTAATCTGTCAAAAAGCATCTGGACAAGTACAGAAACCAACATTCCCACTGCAACCTGTCTCGGTAGACTTCCCTTTCCAACAATGGGGCCTCGATATTATAGGTCCAATCAACCCTACATCCTCGCAGCAACATAAATACATCATAACAACCACATATTATTTAACCAGATGGTCCGAGGCTGCGCCATTAAAAGTTGTAAACACCAGCCAGGTAATATCCTTCCCGAATTCAAATATTATCACTCGTTTTGGTATTCCTGAATGCCTAGTGTTCGATAATGCTTCCTATTTTTTGTCTCTCGAAATGAGTGATTTCACTTTAGAAAAGGGAATAAAATTAAAATATTCTGCCAGTTATTACCCCCAAGGCAATGGTTTGGCAGAATCAACTAATAAAAACGTGATCAAGATCATCAAGAGAACGGTCTCCAAAAACCACAAAAACTGGCATAATGCACTATTTAATGCAATCTGGGCTGATAGGGTAACTCCTAAAACTGCTGTTGGTAATTCCCCCTTTTTTCTCGTTTATGGCAGGGAAGCGATTCTTCCACCACATGTACTTCTTCCATCTCTGCAATTATTGCAGAAGGTGCAAGAAGAAGACTGTCCTCCTTTGGAAAGTCGGATTAATGCTTTGCTGAAGTTAGAGGAAGTAAGGGCTCAAGCAAAACGAAAATTGGATCAACATCAACTCATTGTCAAAAACTGGTTCTATTCCAATTTTGCCTCAGACGTAAATTTTGAGGTAGGTGATCTTGTCCTTAAATGGGACAAACCTCATGAGGGGAAAGGAGAACATACTAAGTTTCAAAACCTGTGGTTGGGACCATTTTTAATTGCTGAAAAACTAGGTCCCAGTTCTTTCCGCCTGCAGAATTTAGAGGGACAGCCAAACGCCTTTCCGGTGAATGGCCAAGCTCTCAAAAGGTATTTCACCTGACGACTCTCCGATACACCTTCTGTACATATTTTTCTGTTTGAATTTCTTTGCTTTCCAATTTTTCTTTGCTGGTTTGTTTTTGTTTTTCATTTTTTGTTCATCAATCCTTTTGAGTCAAACATGCCTGTATTACAATCTAGCTTAGACAAAGAGAACATAATACTTCATCTAAAAAAAAATAGCGGTCAAAGGCTGTCAGAACATCAATTGCTGTATTTCTCTGAAATTGTAGGCTGGTTAAAGATGACTTTTTGTTTGAAAGTCGATTCCTCGGTTTCAATTTGCACTTGAAAGTATTCATGACTATCTTTAAAAAAATCTCTTTATGCTGTCCCTGCTCTGTAAGAAAGCAACTCAACGATGACTCCCTGTCCTTGAAAGTTAGTTTTATCAATGAACTATTTTTCAGATCTTAATGAAGGTTAGCAAGAAGAATTTAAAGGCCCGAGAAATATTAAGTTGTGTTAAAAAACTGGAATTTTCAGCGTCACCCCGCTCTGTTGAATATCTTTAAAACTATATCAGAATGTGAATAATTTCTCAGAGAGCTATGGGAAGTGTTTGTAAATCCCCCAGGACACTGAATAGGTCTGCTGGCAGTGGGTAAATGCATGCATGACACCAAGACAACTTCGCCAGGGTACTGAACAAGCCTGCTCGCAATGAAGCAATGTCAGGTAAAAGAAAATTCTCAGGTATGAGTCTTGTTTTTTGGCCATAAATGTCCTTCGTTCTTATTTGAAATTTCTTAGACAATATACATATGTCAGGGTTTTAATTGACATCCCTGTCGAGGCTATGAACGCCTGCTGGCAGCAGTGGCCCTGTCAACAGTATTGGAGATATTAACTTAAACGTCGTGGATTTCTTTTGTGAAGTTTGTCACCAGATTTCTTTCTTTTAAACGAAATATATCTGAAACTGGATTGCATCATGATTATTTAATATGTTCAAATAACCTTTCAGTTGTTCTTCGATTTGAAGTTTTTCAGATTTCTCTAACCTGAACTCGTTCGTATTACAGAGATAATTGCTTCTCCTAGCATGTCGCCATTGTTGGCAGCCCAAAATAATTGTTAACTTTTCATATCAATTAAATGATCTATATAGCTTTCTAACTGGGGTCATGAATTTTTGTTACTCTTCATGAAATTTTTTCGAAATGATAGTTGTAATTTGTCGCTTTTCCCTATTATTTTCTTTCATGCTTCGTTCATGACTGAAAGCATGAATACGAAGCATGAAAACTTGCGACTGTGTTACCATTCTAATTTAAAATTTCATTAAAGGAAAATTGTTCATACAGTTTATTAATGAAGTTTGGTTCCTTGCCATGAAGAATTACTCTCTTTGTTTCGATCCTTTCAACACCAAGCATGCTTAGAGATTGATGGTTATATAAACAAAGGGCCCCCACGATTTGATTTTTGGTATGGTTTTGTTTGATTCTTGGCTATACGTTTCTTTTTACTAAGCCTTTGATTTTCAATTTTCAACTTACCCAAGCCTTGTGATCGAACCCACGATGCACACACTTATTTTCATTTTGAATGATCTGGTCGTGGTTTGTACTTTATGACAGTTGGCAATACGATTTGCAGCCAACCATCATTTCCAAGACTTTCCTTGGGCTTTGCAAACCCTCTTCGCATGGATTTCAATTAAACACCCATCTTATTGTTATGAGTTTTCTGCTCATACACCGTTCACTGTTGGTGTTTCTCGGGCTCGGGTTATGGCTCTGGACTGTCTCACAAACCCTCCCTGTGCACTGTGTTTGTTTGATTACCCTTTATTCAAGTATGGCTCATGTTGTGAGAGTCAAACCTAATGGCATTCAAACTCTGCTCTTATATGACGATGCCAGAGAAGATCCAGAGAGAAGTGGTTGGCTCATTTTCATTAGAAAATTTCAGAGTTTCAATTTACAAACTACCTAGGAATTCACTTTTTCCTTCGATGGGTGTGGAGCAAAGGTGGGTGATGTCCAACTTGAGATTACAGAGGATTTCTTGAGTCAAGCTACAGGACTACCTGCCAGCGATCAAAGGTGGTTCAAAAATGCGAAAGTGGAAGAAGTTCCTTGGAGTCTTGTTTTTACTTATTGGAAGATAAAAGGATACGACAAAGGTATGCCCATCTCTTCACTGAAAGTTCACTGGCACGGTCTGCTTGCTGTATTAAAACAATTCGTCACCTGTGAGGGGCATTTCGGTCTTGTGTTCCTTTATCATTTGCATCTGCTTATGATTTTTATGGGGTTTCCCTTGAACATGCCGTATTACTTATTGAGGAGTATTTATAAAATGAGAAAAAGGTATAGAAAGAAGCGGTCAGACTCGAGCCTCTTCCATCACGGTCTAATCAAAATCTTGCTTGTGCATCAATTATAATTACAGAGTGATAATTGGGACTCGTTTTTAATGAGAAATGGTTTCTCTAATCCAAATGTTGATGAGATCGATAAAATCGTGGTTGAAGAAACCCTAACCTACCCTACAACGCCCCTCTCATATACCTAGGCCTGTGTCTTGGCCTCCTACAACAAACCCTTAATCGATCCAAAGGTTATTGAACAGGCTTGTCAGTAGGTTATACATCCTGATGACTGTGTTAAAAATTTAAAGAAACCTATAGGGAAGGCATCTAAAAGCAATGATGATATAAAATTTAAGAACAAGAGAGCTGGAAGACTGATTTCGAGGAGGCTTCATAACAAATTGAACTCTCATGCGAGCTCGATCAGCATGATCAAGGTTCATGAGAGTTCAGACTCTGAAATCGATAGGTTCTTTGCTGAAGAAGACGCTCATTAGTTTGAGCCACACCTTGATCAGCCCTACAACTTTGTTGACAATTTACCTCCCTATTTGAAAAACAATCCAGAGTTTCCTGGTGTTAAATTGGGTGATGAATCTACTGTCCGTGTGGAAGATGCTCCGGTTCACAATCATGTTTTCTCCCATGCAACCGCCGCACAGTCAAAGTGTGAAGTCTGTCTATCCTGGATTGATAGATATTATATTGATATCCCTATTCTACAGTCACGAGTCAAGTCTCTCACTAATCAGATCGATGTCTTAATGAAGGAAAACCATAGGCTCGAGTCTGTTATTCAAGGGAAAGAAAAACGTATGAAGACAACAGGAAGTGTAGTATTTAAAAATGTTGAGGCTGCAACAACCATTGTAAATTCCAAGGTTGTCTGATACGATTTGATCTCATAGTTGGAGGTATGATTCTTTATCTTAAAATAGGACTATTAGTTGAAATTAGATTGCTTTTTTCTTTTAATAAATTGGATTTCATTTACTAAAATAACTAGCTACAGAATCACAAGATTCTGTAACCAGTTATGTTAATTCGAATTGTGTAAATTAATGGTTGAAAATGTATCTAAATCTTTCTATTTTCCTTTTTCTTTCAGGATATTCGGGAATCCATGATTATAAATTTATCTGAGGCACCCTTGAGACCTTCTAGTCATATCTTTGATGCATTTTGTATGAACATAAATGAACTTTTGTTAGTTTTGGAGGATTTAGCAAGATCTGGGTGGTTGTATCCCCCTTTTTATTTTTGTAACCAATATCTAATCTCAGAAAGGGACACGGTTGTTTTTTCTGAGGCCTTTATAAACCCATTATTTTTGTAATCAGAGACATCTTGGCCTGGGGCTTGTTGTGAACAAATTATACTCAAATTTAGACATAACAAATATTTACTTTATGCTTTAGTCATCTGTGAATGTTGTTGTGATCTATAATTTGTTTATTTTGATAATTGGATGACTGCTGATAGCTTTCGTCTTTGCAGATTATTTTGTTGTCAAGATAGTTTTTCCTTCTCATTTGACGATTTTATGCTTCAGTTTTATCAAAACAGTAAATGATCATTCAATTCATATTATGAGGTTTACCTTAAACATGTTGATTGATTAAATGCAAGCTGTAACTGTAGGATTTATCTCATGTGTTATCACTTGCAGTCCATTATATCACGGTTATCATTTTGCGTCCTATCGTTTTATTAATTAAATACAACAGTCAATATACAGTTTGGCGTTTATCCCAAACAGTGTGAAGATGCACAACAGATTTCTCTCGTGGATGGACTGATGTACGATTTATGCAAACAGTTGGATGCATACTCTTCAAAGTGATTGATAGGTTAGTCTGTTCCTTTTTTTATTTGCTTGTTTATTATAGGAATTGTTACATGTAGTATAATTTTCACTGTCTACATTTTTCTATTTAAATAGTAGTTTAATATTTGATCTTACGAATGCATATAGATTAAAAACAAACCAAAAACAAATAGTACTTTTTGCTTTCTTTATTTACTTTCATTTAAAGAACCATTTTACATTCGATTTTTTATGAGTTCAGATTAAAACTCGTAATTTGTACATATTGTATACATGAATTAGATAAATAGAATTATCATATAAATATTATTTAAATAAACCGTATTTAGATGTACATATATATTTCAGTGATTAGAAATTAGTGAGTTATTTCGTTTCTTTTATTTATTTTTCATTTCCTTTAGGACTTTAGATTGGCCAATGGAGCCATTAAACCCGTCAGATTGAGTCAATACAAATGGCTTGGGTTAATTAGACAACCCCGAACCAGATTCATTCTTCTAGTTGACTAGCGGTCGTTTTCGCGCATCAAGACGATCTCATTTCATGCCGAACATAATCCAGATCAGTGGTATTAGAGTAGACTGTTCTTGATCCTTTTTTTTCAGTGCATGTCCTTGACGAAGCCCGAGTATAGCAAGTTGGGTCTCGAGCTTGTCTCTCTTGAGGACAATCGCTCTGGCACACCCAAGAAACCCTCAATGGTGGAAGAAAAGAAAAATGATGGAGAAAATGATCCTATCAGTCTGTTTCTTGAGCAAGATCTCACGCGACAGAGGGACGAAATGATGAAGAATTTTTCTCACATATTTCAACACCTGCCGAGAGCAACATGCACATCTTCATCAAGGGGAAACTTTGGAGGCACCTTGCCTTTCAAGGTACAAGTTAATTTTGATATTCCTGTATTTGAAGGACATATAGATGCAGAAGCCCTAGACAAATGGTTAAATCTCTAGAAGGTTATTTCTCTATTAACAAATTTTTTGACAAAGAAAAGATCACCTTCGCACTCCTTAAAGCTCCCCCCCATGTCAAACATTGGTTGGAAACTTATTGGGAGCAGAGTTCCATAGAGGAGTCTGAAATGTATGGGGCTTATCCCACTTGATATTTTTTTGTGGATGTGGTAAAGGAACAATATTATCCTGTTGGAAACTATGAGGACCAGTACATGAGATGGAAAACACTACGACAAGAGAGGGGCCAAGCAGTTCCAGAGTTCACCAATAATTTCCATACCTTGCTCACCAAGCTGGGTATCAAAGACTCCGAGTGACATTTGGTTCTGAAATACTGTGGGGCTCTACATAGATACATCCAGACTGAAATGGATTTTCTAGACATCTCATCACTCGGTGCTGCTTATCGATATGCTGTTAAAATCGAGCAGAAATTTAAGCACCAGAAGAAACGGGATTTCGGATCTGTAAATCTGAAACAACTAAATTATGACAAAGAAGGACACCGAAAAATGGTGAGATTTCCAAAAAATCCCCTGGCACAACACCGATGAATGTCACTCAAAATAGTCATTGGTGGCCGAGATCAAAGACAAGGATCCGAACCCTGATTCATAATCCGATTATGAAAATACTAGTAAAGGACAGATCATTGATGCAGACCCCACTGCTATTATCGCAACCGCATCAATTCAACCAGAAGAACCAACAGATACCGAAGAGGGGGGCACCTTTTTCATTCATAGATGTGGGTGAAGGGGACCCCACTGCATTTTATTGTTGATAATGGAAGCCAGAAGAACCTCATCTCAATAAAGGTCATCAAACAGTTGGGATTGTCAA
>JASDQU010348425.1:0-10928 GCA_032191745.1 Picea mariana
TAGCTTCCATTGAATCCATCTTAGTATCCCACTTAGCTTCCATTGAATCCATCTTAGTATCCAACTTAGCTTCCATTGAATCCATCTTAGCTTCCATTGAATCCATCTTATTTTGTAGCTCATTTATGTCCCTACGCATTTCTTCACCTTCATCAAGAGACCAAGTAGGATTTTCTGTAGGCTTATTTGGTGTAGAATTTCCCTTTTTGGGTGGCATGTTGGCCAAGTATCACTTTTGAACCTTGATTTTGAGGTGGTTCTGCTAGACAATATTTCTTCTATTGTATCTCCCAATTTTTGGCCCTTCTGGGTATGAAACTTTTTCTTATGTATTTCTCTGATATTTCTTCTTTGCAATGGCATAGGTATGATCAAAATTGGATGTGCCAAGTGGAATTTACGGTAACTTCCCCACAACTTGCCGATTTTTGGCCTTTCCAGGAGATCTCACTTGTATAGTGTTCCTCGCACAAAATAATTGATATAAAATTCTGAAACTCGCACCCAAAATACTACAGACTATCCACGATCCAATGCAACTAGTCCCATGCAATTTGGATACTCTAGGAAGAATTTATGATTGTTTTACCTGGAACACCTTCTTGAGACTAGTCAATAGGACTAGTCAGATACCCTATCTTACACAGGGTGTATCTACAAATTTAAGATGACCCATAAGCTAAAAATTTTACCATGGATACATTACTAATTTTTGTAAATGGAATCCAGATTTCAGGGTCTGAAATGTTACAAAAAAAAATTTATAGCGAAAATTCCGCAATGACTTATTTCAGGATGATTCCAGAACCCTATCTTGTACAGGATTTATCTCCGAAAGTATAAGGCCCCAGGAGTTGAATTTTGAACCCAACGTACCTTGATCCGTCTTCTAAATATCCTCCAAGTTGTTCCTTCTAAAACGTTGTAGAAGACAAGTTATAGCGAAAATGCCACGATGTCTCAGATGTAGCAGCGAAACCCCAAGACCTTGAGCTCTGATACCATATGTTAAGAACCAAACATCAATATAGCATAGAAAAACCTCAGGAAAAGTACTCAACGCCTTGAAAAAGAGATAATTTTAGATAATAAGCCTCTTCGAGGGGGAAACCTCCTTTTACCCCACTTAAATTTTCAAGTACAAGATGATTCAAAATGAAAATGTCTCCTTGGTATATATAGGAGACTAGGAGGTATAATTACAACTAATGGCCTAAATCCGACATAAATAAAATAAAATTACTAATCTAATATGCCCCAATTAATGGGTAATAAATAACATTACTAATCTAATATGCCCCAATTAGGGGGTAATGAGCCAATATTAGGGCTTAACACTTTAGATGTAGATAGCCTTTAATGGTTGTAAGCCCGAGATCTAGCTCTGATCTAGATTAGACAACCCATTTAATGAAAGTTTTAATGTAATTGAATAGGGTAGGTGAGATGGAGGGAAGTGCTCGAAGAGCCCCCTCATGTAAAAGATCTTGGATTTTGTTTTAGAGGTAGAGGTAGAGGTAGTAAGAATTAGAGAAGAGAGCAGAGGGAAGGAGCCGAGACTTTGTCAAAGTCTGAGCTTAGAAACACCTTGTAAAGGAGGCATTTGATATTAATACAAATCAAAGCACTTTTTCCTGCATATTGTCTGTGTTGTGTGAATGTCTGTGTGTGTTATATTTATGGTGTGAATGTATGTTGTATATGTGCGTTTACAGGGACAGATAGGTTCTTCTATCTGTAGAGTTCTTTGATTTCAGGTTGGATTTCTTTGAGGCTTCATGCCAAGAGGGCGTGATAGAACACTGCGGGTTATGATAGTCAGTGCTAAGGGTGCATTTCCAATTCTGCAAAATTTGGACAAGGACGTGCTAGGAGGGAACATCAACTGAAATCATTGACTCAGAGGAATAAATCAAGGTTGTTGAATACCTTGGAGGTGAGACTGTGTAGAGGAGGACACAGTAGAAAACAAAATCTCTGAGGAGTTCTGTAGAACTCAGCCAGGTGGGCATTGAGTAGATGCACGGGTTACATTGAGGAGGAACTCCATTGTGATTTCAAGGAGAAAACAGAATCACTGAGAGAAATCTGGGGAAACTCTGCCAAGAGGGCATTGAGTCAATGTGAAAATAGAGAATAGAAGGAAAGAACTCTTTTGAGTTATGGAATAGAAGAAGAGTCCAAGGAAGGATCTTCACAGGGTTTTTGAATGCCCTGCAGACTCAGCAAGAAGTTGCTTGAGAAAAAGAGTGCCAAGAGGGCATCAGATTCTCCATCTGAGGGAGAAGGAAAAAGGGTTAATTCCTTAGAGGTCGAAGCTACAGGAAAATATCAGAAGAGATAGCACCTGTGTGTGTGCAAAGACTCTGTCAGATGCGTAAAAGTTGAAGAATCCTTTGAGGATTCAAGGAGAGAAGCTTAGGAAGAGTAGTGTTTTCATGCACAGATCCATAGATGCAGAAGTCGCAGAGGCCAAGGAACTCTTTGGAGAGTTTAGAATCCAAAAAGCTCAGGAGGGAAAGCATTTTCGAGAAATGAAGACAGAAGCTGTGAGTACAGGCTTTGTAGCAGGGGCAAAGGCCGAGGCCTTTGATACTTTCGAAATCTTCCACGACAAAGGAAGAAAGCGTAAGCTCAACAAGGAGCACAACTACTGTCAGGTCAGGCCAAAGGGAAGATATGGACCGTTGAAATTTCACGTCCAGGTAGTAGCAGGATGAGTGCACGGGAGAAGAAGATCTGGAAGAAGGTGCATGTGAGTTAAGCCAACATACGAGTAGAGCAGAGAAATCCAGAAAAGTCCCGACAGGGCAGTCATATCGGGATTTCAGATTTTGGGAGTTCATGATTTCGAAGGTCCTAATGATGAGAGATCGAGGCACTTCACAGTGAAAGTCCCAAAACAACGAGAGAAATCTGAGCCATCCATCTGGAAGGAGGACACATATCGTGAGATCTCCATTTCGGGGATTTGGACATCGAAAAGAATAGAAGGGAGTCTTTCAACTTCGTGAGTGGCAAAGTCCTGAAACGATTTGGACTGTCCATTCGTGGGAGGACCCATGGCGAAGATCAGGGAATCCATCGGGATCTCGGATACCAAGGATTCGAAGGACCAGAGGAGAAGTGTCGTAGGGATCGTGAATTTTTGAAATGTGAAACCCCGAAACTCTATGAGAGAAGGAACATTTTGGTACTTCAGGTACCGAGAGCTCATAAGAACAGAGGTTTGATGCAACGCAATTCGCGAAGTTCTGAAACGCGAATTCCCGAAAGCCGGAGAAGGAGTATTGGCGGGAGCATTTCGGCAATTAGGAAACCCAGAATTACTTTTCAGGAAAATATCGAAGGTCATATTCGGTGACCATGGAAAGGAGAAGCTCGCGCCTGGTGTATGTTCACACAGGTGGGGTTTCAGCAGGACCTGTGGATCGAACATTGGAGATTCTAGCAGGGAATCAAAAGAGCCGCTTCGGCTCGAGGAGGTTTTTGAATGATCCTGCGTGGACCTCGACCTGAGGGTTTGGGGGTCTGTGTCAGTTGTGGTATCATAGATTGCAGCAGAGTGGACACTTAGTTCCATAGAGGATAAAGATGATAACATGGGAGATCATGGTGATCTACCCATCTGCAGAATGAAATTTCAGTAGAGGAGGCTGCATGAACAGAGCCAGCCAGGACAACAGCTAGACAAAGTGATCGAACAGATCTCTAAGATGATGTTGAAGTCAGCACAAGAGACTTCTAGCGATGAGAAGTTGAGCAGAAGGGAAGCAGCGGCAGTAGCAAGGCAACAACAGCAGGAGCAATAGAGAGATGGAGCAGGGAGACGACTCTAGAGAGTTGTTTGGGATCCAGAAGGATTTCAACAACCAGGGTGGAGAGCTCATGAGAAGGAGCTCATGAATTTTTCGCAATAGAGGAGTATGATGTAGGAGCATCGCTCCCAAGCCATCCATGTGCCAGCCAGCCAGCCCACTCAGTGCATTCAAGGCATGTGTTTAAGGAAGAGAGGTGCCAACCCTCTCATATTTTGAATTTGAATGAAGGGAATTTAATGTTTGTAAGGTTGTTAGAGCCAAAAGGCCATGCCTATACGTAGGCTTTAGATGTAGATAGCCTTTAATGGTTGTAAGGCTAAGATCTAGCTCCGATCTGGACTAGACAACCCATTCAATGTAAGTTTTAATGTAATTGAATAGGGTAGGTGCGATGGAGGGAAGTGCTCGAAAAGCCCCCTCATGTAAAAGATCTTGGATCTTGTTTTAGAGGTAGAGGTAGAGGTAGTAAGAATTAGATAAGAGAGCAGAGAGAAGGAGATGAGACTCTGTCAAAGTCTAAGCTCAGGAACACCTTGTAAAGGAGGCATTTGATATTAATACAAATCAGAGAAATTTTTCCTGCATATTGTTTGTGTTGTGTGAATGTCTATGTGTGTTATATTTATGCTATGACTGTATGTTGTAGATGTGCATTTACAGGGACATATAGGTTCTTCTATTGGTAGAGTTCTTTGATTTTAGGTTGGAGTTATTTGAGGCTTCATGCCAAGAGGGCGTGACAGAACACTGTGGGTTCTGATAGTCAGTGCTTAGGGTGCATTTCCAATTCTGCAGAATTTGGACAAGGACGTGCTAGGAGGGCACATTCATTGACTCAGAGGAAGACCTAAAGGTTGTTGAATACCTTGGAGGTGAGACTATGCAGAGGAGGACACAGTAGAAGACAAAATCTCTGAGGAGTTCTGTAGAACTCTGCTAGGTGGGCATTGAGTAGATGCACGGGTTGCATTGAGGAGGAAATCCATTGTGAGTTCAAGGAGAAAACAGAGTCACTGAGAGAACTCTAGGGAAACTCTACCAGGAGGGCACTAAGTTAGTGTGCAGATAGAGCACAGAAGGAAAGAACTCTTTTGAGTTCTGGAATAGAAGAAGAGTCCAAGGAAGGATCTTCACAGGATTGTTGAACGCCCTGCAGACTCAGCAAGAAGTTGCTTGAGAAAAAGAGTGCCAGGAGGGCATCAGATTCTCCATCTGAGGGAGAAGGAAAAAGGGTTAATTTCTTAGAGGTCAAAGCTACAGGAAAATCTCAGAAGAGATAGCACCTTCGTGCATGCAAAGACTCTGTCAGATGTGCAGAAGTTGAAGAATCCTTTGAGGATTCAAGGAGAGAAGCTCAGGAGGAGTAGTGTTTTCATGCACATAGCCATAGCTGTAGAAGTCGCAGAGGCCAAGGAACTCTTTGGAGAGTTTAGAATCCCAAAAGCTCAGGAGGGATAGCATTTTCGAGAAACGTAGACAGAAGTTGTGAGTACAGGCTTCATAGCAGGGGTAAAGGCCGAGGCCTTTGATACTTTGGAAATCTTCCACGACAAAGGAAGAAAGCGTAAGCTCAACAACGATCACAACTGTCATCGGATCAGGCTGAAGGGAAGATCTGGACCATTGAAATTTCACGTCTAGGTAGCAGTAGGAGGAGCACATGGGAGAAGAAGATATAAGCCGTCAGATCTCACATAGATCGCTGACATTCGTCGGATATAGAAGAAGGCGCATGTGAGTTGAGCCCACATATGAGCAAAGAAGAGAAATCTGGGAAAGTCCGGACAGGGCAGGAATATCGAGATTTCAGATTTCGAGAGTTCAGGATTTCAGAGGTTCTGATGATGAGAGATTGTGGCACTTCACAGTGAAAGTCCTAAAATAGCGAGAGAAATCTGAGCCATCCATCTGGAAGGAGGACACGTGTCACTAGATCTCCATTTCTAGGATTCAGACATCGAAAAGCATAGAAGGGAGTCTTTCGACTTCACGAGTGGTGAAGTCTTGAAACAATTTGGACCGTCCATTCATGGGAGGACATGTGGAGAAGATCGGGGAGTCCATCAGGATCTCGAATACTGGGGATTCGAAGAACCAGAGGAGAAGTGTCATAGGGGTCGCGAAGTTCCGAAATGTGAAACCCCAAAACTCTATGGGAGAAGGACCATTTTGGTACTTCGGGTACCAGGAGCTCGTAGGAATAGAGGTTTCATGCAATGCGATTCGCGAAGTTCTGAAATGTGAATGCCAGAAAGAAGGAGAAGGAGTATTGCCGGGAGTATTTCAGCATACCGGATTTCGGCATTTCAGAAACTTGGAATTACTTTTCGGGAAAAGTTCGAAGGTCATATTCGGTGACCATGGAAAGGAGAAGCTCACGCCTGGTGTATGTTCACACAGGTGGCATTTCAGTAGGACATGTGGATCAAACATTGGAGATTCCAATAGGGAATCAAAAGAGCCGCTTCGGCTCGAGGAGGTTTTTGAACGATCCTGCGTGGATATCGACCCGAGGGTTTGGGGGTCTGCGTCAATTGTGGTATCAGAGATTGCAGCAGAGTGGACACTTAGTGCCACAGAGGATGAAGAGGATAGCATGAGAGATCATGGTGATTTGCCCATCTGCAGAAAGAAATTTCAGCAGAGGAGGCTGCATGAACAGAGCCAGCCAGGACAACAGCTAGATGAAGCGATCGAACAAATCAAGAAGCTGATGTTGAAGTCAGCACAAGAGACTACCAATGATGATAAGTTGAGAAGAAGGGAAGCAGTGGCAGTAGCAAAGAAACATCAGCAGCAACAACAGAGAGATGGAGCAGGGAGACAGCTCTAGAGAGTTGTTTGGGATCCAAGAGGATTTCAACAACCAGGGTGGAGATCTCATGAGTAGGAGCTCATGAATTTTTCACAGCAGAGGAGTATGGTGTAGGAGCATCACTCCCAAGCCATCCATGTGCCATCTAGCAATCCCACTCATTGCATTCAAGGCAAGCATTCAAGGAAGAGAGGCGCCAACCCTCTCATATTTTGAATTTGAATGAAGGGCATTTAATTTTTGTAAGGCTGTTAGAGCCAAAAGGCTGTGCCTATATGTAGGCTTTAGATGTAGATAGCCTTTAATGGTTGTAAGGCTGAGATCTAGCTCCGATTTGGACTAGACAACCCATTCAATGTAAGTTTTAATGTAATTGAGTAGGGTAGGTGAGATGGAGGGAAGTGCTCGAAGATCCCCCTCATGTAAAGGATCTTGGATCTTGTTTTAGAGGTAGAGGTAGAGGTGAGAGTCAGAGGAAGACCTCAAGGTTGCTGAATACCTTGGAGGTGAGACTGTGCAGAGGAGGACATAGTAGAAGAAAAAATCTTTGAGGAGTTCTGTAGAACTCTGCCAGGTGGGCATTGAGTAGATGCATGGGTTGCATTGAGGAGGAACTCCATTGTGAGTTCAAGGAGAAAACAAAGTCACTGAAATAACTTTGGGGAAACTTTGCTAGGAGGGCATTGAGTCAGTGTGTAGATAGAGCACAGAAGGAAAGAACTCTTTTGAGTTATGGAATAGAAGAAGAGTCCAAGGAAGGATCTTCATAGGGTTGTTGAACGCCCTGCAGACTCAACAAGAAGTTGCTTGAGAAAAATAATGCCAGGAGGGCATCAGATTCTCCATCTGAGGGAGAAGGAAGAAGGGTTAATTCCTTAGAGGTCGAAGCTACAGGAAAAAATCAGAAGAGATAGCACCTTCGTGTGTGCAAAGACTCTATCAGATTCGCAGAAGTTGAAGAATCCTTTGAGGATTCAAGGAGAGAAAATCAGGAGGAGTAGTGTTTTCATGCACAGAGCCATAGCTGTAGAAGTCGCAGAGGCCAAGGAACTCTTTGGAGAGTTTAGAATCCCAAAATCTCAGGAGGGAAAGCTTTTTCGAGAAACGCAGACAGAAGCTGTGAGTACAGGCTTCGTAGCAGGGGCAAAGGCCTAGGCCTTTGATACTTTGGAAATCTTAAAGGGTAAAGGAAGAAAGTGTAAGCTCAACAAGGAGCACAACTATCGTCGAATCAGGTTGAAGGGAAGATCTGGATAGTTGAAATTTCACATCCAGGTAGTAGCAGGAGGAGCACACGAGAGAAGAATATCTGAGCCGTCAGATCTCACACAGTTCACCGACTACCATCGGATCTGGAAGAAGGCACATGTTAGTTAAGCCCACATACAAGCAGAGCAGAGAAATTTGAGAAAGTCCTGACAGGGCAAGAATATCGGGATTTCAGATTTCAGGAGTTCAGGATTTTGGAGGTCCTGATGATGAGAGATCGGGGCACTTCACAGTGAAAGTCCATCGGGATCTCGAATACCGGGGATTTGAAGGACCAGAGGAGAAGTGTCGTAGGGGTCACGAAGTTTCGAAATGTGAAACCCTGAAACTCTACGGGAGAAGGACCATTTCAGTACTTCAAGTACCAGGAGCTCGTAGGAACAAAGGTTTGATGCAACACGATTTGCGAAGTTCTGAAATGTGAATTCCCAAAAGCAGGAGAAGGAGTATTTCCAGGAGCATTTCGGCATACCGTATTTCGGCATTTCGGAAACCCAAAATTACTTTTCAGGAAAATATTGAAGGTCATATTCGGTGACCGTGGAAAGGAGAATCTCGCACCTGGTGTATGTTCGCACAGGTGGGGTTTCAACAGGACCTGTGGATTGAACATTGGAGATTCTAGCAGGGAATCAAAAGAGCCGCTTCGACTTGAGGAGGTTTTTGAACGATCCTACGTGGATCTTGACTCGAGGGTTTGGGGGTCTGCATCATTTGTGGTATCAGATATTGCAGCAGAGTGGACAATTAGTGCCACAAAGGATGAAGAAGATAGCATGGGATATCATGGTGATCTGCCCATCTACAGAAAGAAATTTTAGTAGAGGAGGTTGCATGAACAGAGCTAGCTAGGAAAACAACTAGACGAATTGATCGAATAGGTTAGGAATCTAATGTTGAAGTCAGAACAAGAGACTGCCAACAATGGGAAGTTGAGTAGAAGGGAAGCAGCGGTAGCAGGAAGGCAACAACAGCAGTAGTAGAAGAGAGATGGAGCAGGGAGACAACTCCAGAGATTTGTTTTGGATCCAAGAGGATTTCAACAACCAGGGTGGAGAGCTCATGAGTAGGAGCTCATGAATTTTTCATAGCAGAGGAGTATGATGTAGGAGAATCTCTCCCAAGCCAGCCATGTGCCAGCCAGCCAACCCACTCAGTGCATTCAAGGCACGCATTCAAGGAAGAGAGGCGCTAGCCCTCTCATATTTTGAATTTGAATGAAGGGAATTTAATGTTTGTAAGGTTGTTAGAGCCAAAAGGCCATGCCTATACCTAGGCTTTATATGTAGATAGCCTTTAATGGTTGTAAGGATGAGATCTAGCTCCGATCTGGACTAGACAGCCCATTCAATGTAAGTTTTAATGTAATTGAATGGGGTAGGTGAGATGGAGGGAAGTGCTCGAAGATCCCCCTCATGTAAAAGATCTTGGATCTTGTTTTAGAGGTAGAGGTAGAGGTAGTAAGAATTAGAGAAGAGAGCAGAGAGAAGGAGCCGAGACTCTGTCAAACTCTGAGCTCAGGAATACCTTGTAAAGGAGGCATTTGATATTAATACAAATCAGAGCAGTTTTTCTTGCATATTGTCTGTGTTGTGTGAATGTCTATGTGTGTTATATTTATGCTGTGAATGTATGTTGTAGATGTGCGTTTACAGGGACAGATAGGTTCTGCTATCTGTAGAGTTCTTTGATTTCAGGTTGGAGTTCTTTGAGGCTTCATGCCAAGAGGGTGTGACAGAACACTGTGGGTTCTTATAGTCAGTGCTTAGGGTGCATTTCCAATTCTACGAAATTTGGACAAGGATGTGCTAGGAGTGCACATCAACTGAAATCATTGACTCAGAGGAAGACCTCAAGGTTGTTGAATACCTTGGAGGTGAGACTATGTAGAGGAGGACACAGTAGAAGACAAAATCTCTGAGGATTTCTATAGAACTCTGCCAGGTGGGCATTGAGTAGATGTACGGGTTGCATTGAGGAGGAACTCCATTGTGAGTTCAAGGAGAAAACAGAGTCACTGAGAGAACTCTAGGGAAACTCTGCCAGGAGGGCATTGATTCAGTGTGCAGATAGAGCACAGAAGGAAAGAACTCTTTTGAGTTCTGGAATAGAAGAAGAGTCCAAGGAAGGATCTTTACAGGGTTGCTGAATGCCCTGCAGACTCAGCAAGAAGTTGCTTGAGAAAAAGAGTGCCAGGAGGGCATCAGATTCTCCATCTAAGGGAGAAGGAAAAAGGGTTAATTCCTTAGAGGGTGAAGCTACAGGAAAATATCAGAAGAGATAGCACCTTTGTGTGTGCAAAGACTCTGTCAGATGCGTAGAAGTTGAAGAATCCTTTGAGGATTCGAGGAGAGAAAATCAGGAGGAGTAGTGTTTTCATGCATAGAGCCATAGCTGCAGAAGTCGCAGAGGCCAAGGAACTCTTTGGAGAGTTTAGAATCCAAAAATCTCAGGAGGGAAAGCTTTTTCGAGAAACGCAGATAGAAGTTGTGAGTACAAGCTTCGTAGCAGGGGCAAAGGCCGAGGCCTTTGATACTTTTGAAATCTTAAAGGGAAAAGGAAGAAAGCGAAGCTCAACAAGGAGCACAGATGTCGTCGGATTAGGCCGAAGGGAATATCTGGACAATTGAAATTTCACGTACGCCAACTACCGTCAGATCTGGAAGAAGGTGCATGTTAGTTAAGCCCACATACGAGTAGAGTAGAGAAATCTGAGAAAGTCCTGACAGTGAAGGAATATCGGGATTTCAGATTTCGGGAGTTCAGGATTTTGGAGGTCCTAATGACGAGAGATCGGGGCACTTCACAGTGAAAGTCCAGAAATAGCGAGAGAAATCTGAGCCTTCCATCTGGAAGGAGAACACATGTCACAAGATCTTCATTTCGGGGATTCGTACATCGAAAAGCATAGAAGGGATTCTTTCGACTTCGCGAGTGGCAAAGTCCCGAAACGATCTGGACCGTCCATTCGTGGGAGGACACATGGAAAACATCGGGGAGTCCATCGGGATCTCAGATACTAG
>JASDQU010348425.1:11028-23332 GCA_032191745.1 Picea mariana
ATTCAAATATGTACATATACAAACACCGCAGAGAATAGATAGAAAGAATAACAATCTAAATACATTCTTTATTACCACAAAAATATAGTGATGAATTCAAAGTATCTTTCAAAAGCAACCTTTGTATTCAATCGATCATTGTTAAAAATATTACAGTTGGAGTACCATAGATCCAAAAACTCCACAACCTATTGTATTGTAAATAGAGCTCTAAGAAAGTATACATAGAATCTGTATGTAAACGAAAGTAACGCACACATATTTCATCCAGGGAAGGACATGGAACTTGAATACCTTTCAAGGTAAGACGCTTTCTCAACTGATTACCCCAACTTGAACAACCTACAATAGAAGTAAATGAGGGTTTAGTAATTGTTCTAGCATTTTAATTCTATGGAAATGAAACAATAGAATAATCCAAGGATGAAACTTAAATTGAGTCCCGATGAAAACCAAATTACCTTTTAATCCTTGTGAGACAATCCATCCATGATCTAGCATGAGGAGGAGTGGACCCAAACCGAATGATGGGTACCCTCACAAAATAAAAAGGGCCCATCATTAATTCATATATCCGTGCATAGAAATTTTCAATTGTAAAATAGATAAAGCGACAATAAGCAATTATCAGTGAAATAGACCATGCATAGATTAATCAAACAAGAAGCACATAATATTAATTCTCCAAAACCCTGTGTAGAGGAACAAATAAATGAAAGGAGTCGACTATGGCAAGGTCAGTGATTAAACAAAACTACCAATTCAAATCCCCGTAACACACAGTTGGAATTTCCGACTTGGGGTAACGATCACAATGAATAATTATTAAATTAATAAGCATTCATAGAGGCGCATAAGATGCAGGCTGCGTATATTCACAATAGATCATTAAAATTAAATATCATTACAGGAAGGAAAATACGAAAGTCTGAGTGCATAGAAATTACAGTAAGAACCCAATACATATTTTAAATCCTAACTGTGCAAAATGAGTTCGAACCCTACGTTTTCGTTCCTCATACATTCAACAGATGAGGCGTTGAATGGTTACATGATTAGGAATGACAATGAATAACAAGGATACTCTCTCTTTTATTAGTGCAGAGTGTTCGACATAGGAAAACCCTTTCATAAATTATTTAATTATATAACTGTATCAGACGATAGATCAAGTGAAGGATGTTGTCGAGGTGGTTGCGGGATAAGCCACAATTCTTCCCAGTAGGGAAATTATTTTACAACCAGAGGATACAAACAAATGTTGTTTCAAACGAATAAAATCCTATTAATGTTGCCATACATAAACAAAATGTAAATTACAAAATTTCCTATAGAATTTTAAATAGTCAAGTCTGAATAAAATCAATAAGCTTTGAGATCTTTGGACAGCTTCCAGAGTGTAATAATTCTAGTGATATGAACGATGAATAAAATAAAAATGAGAAAGACTAGAGGGTTTAATGTTTAACCACGATTTGGGCCACGGTCTGACTGGAAAGGGACCCCAACGACTATAGGCTTGAATACTGACAGCCAACGAAGAGGAAACCACAATAACCCTCAAACCTGAGTGTGAAATCGAAATTTTTTCACCCAACTTACAAAGGGAACCATAAACACAGTAGAATCCCAGGAGGAAAATGCATACGGAGGCACAACTGTCATACATTTTCAACCCTCAAACAAAAAAAAGAAACATGAGGTCTATTACATTGAACCTCTCAATCATATACATTACACCAGACAGAGAATATAAGTATGGAATACTTCTCATAGAGAACATAAAAAACATGATGTTTACTCAAATCCACGCATAGGGAACATGGGATGTGCGTGCCTCCTTCAATCGCTCACCAGAGCTGAGCCTTACCAAATCACCGGTTGTATATAGAGCAGAGGTCATCACTCACTAGAGTTGAGCCTTGCCAAATCACCGATCATATACAGTGAAGAGACCATCACTCACCATAGACGAGCTTACCAAATCACTGGTCATATAGAGCATAGAGGCCATCGCTCACCAGAGCCGAGCCTTATCAAATCACCGGTCGTATACAATGCAGGGGAAATTTTTTGTTACAAACTAAAGGGGCAAGAATGAAGAATAATTGTTACCTCGAGGTCTTTGCTAGAGGATTAATAGTGGCTGGTATGCCCCATACCACTGCCATGTGAAGTCAAGGTAGGTGGCGAGCTTGAGTTGGGAATTTTTGCCTAAGTGTCAGTTCTAGAAGGTACGGGACATGCTTCACCATTATTGGACCAGGGCAGGAGTAAATTTCTACAAGCTATCATGGAGTAGGCTAGACCTGACTTGTCATCCACCATAAAATGGTTTTCAAACCACTTAAATGTTAGGTTATGTTAATCCGAGAGCTAACCCTAGAACAATAAAACCAGGTTAATAATCGAGTAGGGTTACCGATGTTATGTATAGGTACATTTTTGTTGCACTATGATAAAAAATATATTGTTATGAATAGTCTATATGATAAACGATATATTGTTATGGTATTTATATGATAGTCTATATGATAAACAATATAATGTTATGGATAGTCTATATGATATTCTATAGTCTATATTATTTATCGGAGCTAGGAGATTATATAGAAGTGAACAATATATGATTAATCATAGTCTATTACACGATATAATGTGGATATCATGTCTTGAAATAGGGTTAGTGGAGTATTCTAAGGGATATGATGGTCATGGTCACCAACTCTTCAATACAAATAAGTGTGTGATTCATAATCCAATAATGACGCTATAATGAAATATAATAGTAAGAGACAAGTGGAGTTTAAATATCATTTTGCCTTTAAGAGGGATAATGACAAAGAAGTAAAACTGCTATGCATATATTAAAGGAATAAGGTATATATAATTGATTATCTCTGTGTCGCAAAACAATGTTGGAGATTCAAGGGACTTTAATTCCCCCAAACAATTTTTTTTTTATTTGGGAAATTTGGGGTACATTGCATATGGTATCAGAGTTGAAGGTTACAACACTTGGACCTCAGGGCAAGGCCAATTATTTTAATTCTTTTATTTATGTTGAAGAAAAAACTAACAAATATGTTTACTGTTACAAACAGAAAAATTGTTGGTCTGTTGTGATAATGTCAACACATAATGAAGAATAAATCAGACCTAAAGAGAATCCAAATCAAGGACTTCCTAAAGAACCAGGGCATAACAACGAAGGAATTTCAACCACCCGGGTTTTGGAAACAATGAAGAACCTCATCGTGGAATTACAAGTGTTTAAAGTAGATAACGAAAAGCTAAAAAAGGCATAGGAAGACTAGTTAGAAATAAATGAAATGTTGTTACGCATCATAGTAACCAAGAGGATCCCAAAGAAAAATTACAAAGAGGAAGAACTCAACAAAAGGTCCTCTAAAACTTTTGTTCATGAAACAAAAAAGGAGGGTAGTTCTTCCGAAGACACACACATGACAGGAAACAAAACAAAAACCGGAAGAAAAAGAAAACAAGTAGATCACTTGGAAGGTGAATTCAAGAAAATAAAACCATCCACCTTTGACGGAGAATCAAGGACAGGTGAACAGGCTGAAGCATGGCTACTAGATATAAAAAAATACTTCTAGATTTACAACTACTCCAGTAATATGAAAGTCAAAATGGCCATTTACAACTTGAAGGGAAAAGCAAGTATTTGGTGGCAAGACCTAAAATTGGCTAAGGGATTGAAAGAGAAACAAATGGAATGGTCAGATTTTAAAAAATATTTCAAGAAGCAATATTTGTCAGAAAGCTATTACAAAATAAAAACTAAGGAATTCTATGAGCTAAGACTCGTACAAATGACCATGGGCAATCTGATAAATAGATTTCTACAACTATTGAGAATTGTACCATAAATCAAAGAAGAAAAAGTAAAGATACAACGATTCTTAAGTTGTCTACCACAGTTGTACAAAGACATAATTGAATTTTACAATACCAATTCTTTAAATGAAATGCTTACAAAGGCTCGAATGTGCTATGGTCAGTACAAATAGAGGTCTGAAATTCCCAAAGCATGGAAGGACAAGAAACATGACAGAATGAATCAGCGAAAGAAAGGCTTCCAACCAGCCCCTTTTCGTAATATGGTGAAAAGTTTCCAAAAGAAGGACTATCATTCAAACACCCAGAGTGCTCAAGGGGGAGGTAGACCAGTTAACTTGGGAGTCAATAAAGTTGGGGACAACCCTAAAGAACCATTGACGTGTTGGGAGTGTGGAGAACCTCACTTGAGGATAAATTGTCCACACTTAATTTCCACGGCAAGAACTTTAGTCCAGAACCTGCAAGAAGGTTCAACAGTAGGAGATATGGGCAGAAGCATGCACAGAATGAATGTAGTTTTGGATAGCAGACAAGTTGATAATCAATCCACTATCATGGAGGTTGAAGGTAAAATTCATGATAACTACATTTGCATATTAATTGACCCAGGAGCTAGTCTGAGTTATGTTATCCTTGTTTTAGTTGAATTAAACAAGCTCAAAAAAGTAAAGAATTCTAAGTCCTGGTTAGTACAGTTAGCAACAGGGACCAAGAGAAAGGTAACATATTTTATTCATGAATGTGAACTTAGCATAGACGGTCAAATTAAAAAGTTAGATCTGAACATTTTACCTTTGGGATCTTACGATTTAATCATTGAAATGGACTGGTTAGAGAAACATAAAGTAATATTAAACTATTACGAAAATTCACTTATTTATAGAGACGGAAAAAACACATTTAGGATGATACAAGGGATCAAAAAACCAGTTTCGGTTAGGAAGATATCATCCATGCAGTTTAAGAAATGTATGAACAAAGGTTGTCAAGTTTATGTTGTTCATGTAACTAATCTATTAGAAAAGGAAAACAAACCCAGTTTAGAGGACTTTGCAGTCCTACATGGGTTTAGAGATGTATTTGTGGACGAAATACCAGAACTACCTCCAATAAGAGAGATATATTTCTCTATCGATATACTACCTGGATCTGTCCCAATATCTAAGGCACCTTATAGAATGAGTCCACCCAAATTAACGGAACTGAAAATTCAGCTGAAAGACTGCTAGATAAAGAATATATCAGAACAAGTGTCACACCTTGGGGAGCACCGATTCTCTTCGTTAAAAATAAAGATGGGACCTTGAGACCGTGCATTGACTATCAACAATTAAATAAGATGACGATCAAGAATAAGTATCCTTTACCTAGAATTAACGACTTGTTTGACCAAGTTGGAGGAGAAAGGATTTTCTCTAAGTTAGATTTAAGGTCTGGTTATCACCAAGTCAGAATAAAAGATGAAGATATAAACAAAACATAATTTAGAACACGTTATGGACACTTTGAGTTTGTCGTAATTCCATTCGGTCTTACTAATGCACCAACAACCTTTATGTGTTTGATGAATAGTATATTCATTCAATATCTGGATAAATTTATATTGGTGTTTATCGATGATATTTTAGTTTAATCAAAAATGAAAGAAGAACATGAAGAACATCTGGAAATAGTATTGCAGACCTTAAGGAAACATAAGTTGTATGCGAAGTTTGATAAGTGTGACTTCTACCAAAGAAAGATATAGTACCTAGGACACGTGATATCTGAAGATGGTATTGCAGTTGATCCAGAAAAGATAAAATCCATTATGGAATGGCATATCCCTAAGGATGTAGAAGACATCATATCATTCATGGGAATTGTCGGTTATTACCGAAGATTTATCAAAGGATTTTCTAAGATCACGTATCCAATTACATCCCTACAGAAAAAGGGAATAAGATTTACTTGGTCACAAAAGTGTCAAGATAGCTTTGATAAATTAAAAAGAATCTTAACTACAACACCTATCCTAAGGGTAGCATGTCCCGATAAATATTTTACAGTTTGTGTGGATGCAAGCAAAGAAGGCTTGGGAGGTGTCCTAACACAAGATGGACATGCTATCTTTTATAAATCATGTAAACTGAAAGAACATGAATGGAATTACATTACACATGATCTGGAATTAACAGTCGTAATTCATGCTCTGAAAATGTGGTGACATTATTTAATGGGGATAAGGTTTTTTCTACTAACGGACAACAGTGATGTAAAGTTTTTATTCATTCAAACAGATCTCAACGCAAGGAAAACGATATGGTTGGCCTTTTTAAGTGAATTTGATTTCGAAGTAAGAAACATCAAAGGTAAAGAAAAAAAAATTGCATATGCTCTAAGTCGGAGGACTAACAGACTTTATGAGATAAGTGTTAGCAAAGTAGAAAATGATATCAAACAAAGAATAAAATCTGCAAGTAGTAATGACAAAAAGTACATCAAAACAACAACAAAATTGCAAGAAAATGTAGAAAAACTGAAGAAAAAAAAACAGATCTGGGTTTAGATAAAAATGGGCTGCTAAGGTTCAGAAGCAGGTTGTATGTACCTAATTCTACTTATTTAAAATCAACAATTCTTGACGAATTGCACAAAAGGTCGTATTCTGGTCATCTAAGATACCAGAAAATGATAACATCTCTAAGAAAATCATTTTTTTGGCCTAACATGAAGAGTGAAACTGCTAAATATTTATCTAAATGCTCAGATTGTCAATAGTTAAAGGCTTAACATCAGTATCCAATCGGTCTGCTACAGCCTCTACCTATACCAGAATTGAAGTGGGAGATTATATTGTTGGACATCATCACAGGTTTTCCTAAGACTCAAAAGCAAAATGACTCGATTATGGTAGTGATTGATAAACTTAGCAAATATGCACATTTTATACCTGTGAAATCTACTTATAAAGAAATTAATATTGCTGAAATTTTTATGAAAGAAATATGTAGATTGTGTGGAATTCCTAAGATGGTGATCTCCAATAGAGTTGTCAAATTTACGTCAAAGTTTTGGAAGGAATCGTTTTTATGATTGGATACTAACCTGAATTTCAGCACAAGCTACCATCCACAAATGGATGGACAAACCAAACAAACAAATCGGATTGTGGAAGACATGTTACGAATGTACGTGAGAAAAAAACCAACTAAGTGGGAGGAGTACCTACACTCAGTTGAATTTTCTTACAATAATGGCTATCAGACATCATCCAAGATGAGTCTCTTCGAAGCATTATACAGAATAAAATGCACAACCCTGATTAGTTGGGATAATCCAGTTGACAGGCTTATGATGGGATCGAAAATTCTCTCGGAAATGGAGAAAATGGTAAAAACGGAACAAAAAAATTTAAGGGAGGCCCAAGAACGATATAAAAGCTACGCAAATTTAAAAAGGAGACACCAGGAATTTCAAATTGGGGACCACATGTATCTGAAATTCAAAGAAAGGAGGAGCTCTCTAAAGCTAGGAGATTGTTCAAAGTTGGCACCCAGGTTTTGTGGCCCCTTTGAGATTTTAACTCGAATCGGACCCGTGGCGTATCAACTAGAACTTCCAGCAAACTTAAAAGTTTATAATTTTTTTCATGTTTCCTTATTAAAAATATTTATTCATGATCTTACTCACATCATTGATTGGAACATGGTGCAAGTGGAACTACAAGGCGAGTTCCAAGTGGAACCTCTGCGCATTCTAGATATGAAAGAAACAATACTACGGAACAGATCCATCGCCCAGGTAAAAGTGCAATGGTAACACTTTATCCCTGAGGAGGCCACCTGGGAATTGGAGGAAGATTTGTTGAAATGTTATCCAACCCTATTCCGAGAGAGGAATGAACACAAAGGATAGTGTTGTACTTAAAGGGGAGAGGATGTAATATCCTCAAATTTTAGAATATTAAATTCTAGGTGAACTTTGAGATAAACTTTCGTTTTTGGAAAATTCAGATTTGGAAATTATTTGCCATTTATGGAAAATCGGAATTTGGAATTTTGATTGTTGTAATTAATTATTTTGATGACTGTTGGGAAAAGATTTGACTTTCCCAACTATCCTCTTTTATTTTGACACATTTGTAAGACAAATTTTTAATAAATTAAATGCTGGAAGACAAATGGAACATCCAGGTTAAAAATAGTTGACCATGAATCCATGAGTGGGGAACAGGTTTGAGTATCTCAAGGCTGATTTTTACAAGTGGCAGAAGTGTAATTTGACCACTAGCAGCCCCTAAAAATCAAGGATTTGTAAAGCTGTGAATTTCCGCGGGGAGGGAAGGAAAGACCTAGGCACAAGGATGCACATAAAAACAACATATGGAGGAGGCGAGACGTTTCTTAGTATGTTGGGAAAAGGAAACTATTTGTTGTTATGAGCATTGTTAGTGTGAGGCAAAGTATTTTTCTGATCTGTGGATGGTGACTATAACTAAGGAAGATCATTCAGTTTTCCCTTATGGACTCATGGTCAGGCTAGGGGGTGAGCAGGACAAGTGAACCTGGTTGTTCTGCTCTATGGTTGGGTGGAACGTGGTTGTTCCATTTTTATTCCAGCATCAGTTTTCAGATATGTATCTCATCTTGTATTCTTTTGTCAATATTAAATTTATGGTTATCATTTGTTAGGAATATGTTGATTGTGTATACTTAAGTGAAATAAATTCTTAATGGACTGTATGACCATGTTTTACTATGGCTTATCATAGTTAAATGATACTAGAAATAATGTGTATTTGAATGTAATGGTTGTACATATATATTTAACTCTATGTGTGTGTGTGTGTGTGCGCGCGCGCTAATACATAAAGAAATAATAGAACTATTTTTATGTTCCTATTGGCCATTAAATATATATATATATATTGAATTACTATTCAAATTTGTACATACACAAACACCACAGAGAATAGATAGAAAGAATAATAGTCTAAATACATTCTTTATTACCACAAAAATATAGTTATGAATTCAAAGTATCTTGCAAAAGAAACCTTTGTATTCAATCAATCATTGTTAAAAATATTACAATTGGAGTACCATAGATCCAAAAAATCCACAACCTCTTGTATTGTAAACAAAGTTCTAAGAAAGTATACACATAATCTATATGTAAATGAAATTAATGTGTGCATAGATCGGCCAGGGAAGGACATGGAACTTGAATAACTTTCGAGGTAAGACGCTTCCTCAACCGATTATCCCAACTTGCACAACCTACAAAACAAGTGCACGAGGGTTTAGTAATTGTGCTAGCATTTTAATTTTATGGTGATCAAACAATATAATAAGCCAAGGATGAAACTTAACTTGAGTCCCGATGAAAACCAGATGGCCTTTGGTTCCTTGTGAGACAATCCATCCATGATCCATCAGGAGGAGGAGTGGACCCAAAACGATTGATGGGTACCCTCACAAAACAGAAAGGGCCCATCATTAATTTCATATATCCATGCATAGAAACTTTCAATTAAAAAATAGAGAAAGTGGCAGTAAACAATTATCAACGAAATAGACCATGCATAGATTAATCAAACAGGAATCACATAATAGTAATTCTCCAAACCCATGTGTAGAGTACCAAATAAACGAAAGGAGTTGATTGTGGCAAGGTCAGTGATTAAAAAAAACTACCAATTCAAATCCCCGTAACACATAGTTGGAATTTCTGATTTGGGGTAACAATCACACTGAATAATTATTAAATTAATAAGCATTCATAGAGGCGCATAATATGTGACCTGTGTATATTCACAATAGATCATTAAAATTAAATATCATTATAGGAAGGAAAATACGAAAGTCTGAGTGCATAGAAATTACAGTAAGAACCCAATACATAGGTTAAAGCCTAACTGAAAAAAAAACGAGTTTGAACCCTATGTTTTCGTTCCGTATACATTCAACATATGAGGTGGTGAATGGTTACATGCTTAGGAATGGAAGTTAATAAAAAGGATACTCTCCCTTTTATTAGTGCAGAGTGGTTGACATAGGAAAACCATTTCATAAACGATTTAATTATATAACTGTATCAGACAAGAGATCAAGTGAAGGATGTTGCTGAGGTGGCCATGGGATAAACCACAATTCTTCCTAGTAGGGAAATTGTTTTACAACTAGAGGATACAAACAAATGTTGTTTCAAATGAATAAAATCCTATTAATGTTGCCATACATAAACAGAATGTAAATTATGAAATTTCCTACAGAATTTTAAATAGTCAAGTCTAAATAATATCAATAATATTTGAGATCTTTGGATGACTTCCAGAGTGTAATAATACTAGTGATATGAATGGTGAATAAAATAAAAATGAGAAAGACTAGAGGGTTTAATTTTTAACCATGATTCGGGCCACGGTCTTAATAGAAAGGGGCCGCAATGACTATAGGCTTGAAGAATGACAACCAATGGAGAGGAAACGACAATAACCCTCAAACCCGAGTGTTAAATCGAAATTTTTTCACCTAAATTACAAAGGGAACCATAAACATAGTAGAAACCTAGGAGGAAAATGCATACAGAGGCGCGACTGTCATACATTGTCAACCCTCAAATAAAGAAAAGAAACACGAGGTTTGTTACATTGAACCTCTCAATCATATACATTACACCAGACAGAGAATACAAGTACGAAATACTTCTCACAAAGAACATAAACAACAGGACGTTTACTCACTTCCACGCATAGAGAACCCTAGATGTGCATGCCTCCTTCCATTGCTCACCAGAGCTGAGCCTTACCAAATCATCAATCATATAAAGCGCAGAGGTCATCTCTCACGAGATTCAAGCCTTACCAAATAACCGGTTGTATACAGCACAGAGGCCATTGCTCACCAGAGCCAATCTTACCAAATCACCAGTCATATACAGCGAAGAGGCCATCACTCACCAGAGCCGAGCATTATCAAATCATCGGCCGTATACAATGCAAGGGAAAAAAATTTTACAGACTAAAGGGGAAATAACGAAGAATAAGTGTTACCTCGAGGTCCACGCTAGAGGAGTAATAGCATCTAGTATGCCCCATACCACTACCATGTGAAGTCGAGGGAGGTGGCGAGCCTGCATTGGGATTTTTCTCCTAAGTGTCAGTTCTGGAAGGTATGGGACAGGCTTCACCATTAATGGACCAGGCCATAAGTAAATGTATACAAGCTAGCATGGAGTAGGCCAAACCTGACCTGTCTTCCACCATAAAATGGTTTTTGAGCCACTTAAATGTTGAGATAACCCTAGAATGATAAAACTAGGTTAATAATCGAGTAGGGTTACCGATGTTATGTATAGGTACATTTTCATTGCACTATGATAAGCAATATATTGTTACGGATAGTCTATATGATAAATGATATATTGTTATGGTATCTATATGATAGTCTATATGATAAACAATATAATGTTATGGATAGTCTATATGATAGTCTATATTCTATAGTCTATATTGTTTATCGGAGATAGGAGATTATATAGAAGTGGACAATATATGATTAATGATAGTTTATTACACGATCTAATATGGATATCATGTCTTGACATAGACCTAGTGAATTTTTTTAAGGGCTATGACGGTCATGGTCACCAACTCTTCAATAAGTGTGTGATTCATAATCCAATAACGACGCTATAATGAAATATAACAGTAAGAAACAAGTGGATAATGACAAAGAAGTAAAAATACTATGAATATATTAAAGGAATAAGATATATATAATTGATTATCTATGTGTCACAAAACAATGTTAGAGATTCAAGGGACTTTAATGACCCCTAACAAAAAAAAAAATTGGGAAATTTGGGGTACATTACAAAGGGATTGATGCCATAAGACATGCAACACTGTTGATTGACATAGATGTCTTGTCCCCGGCTCAACCATACGATGGTTTATGGTTAGGGGTGTGGCATCATTGGCATCTCCAATATCTTGACAACCTCGGTTGATATAAAGTTCGTCTGATTCCCACTATCAACAATGAAATGCAGTGGAGTCCCATTTACCCACATCTACAAGTGGAAGAGGTGCCCCCCCTTCTCAATATCCTCTGGTTGTATTTTTGTGGTTGTGATGGTAGCAGTGGGTTCTTCA
Organism: Picea mariana; assembly: GCA_032191745.1. NCBI lineage: Eukaryota > Viridiplantae > Streptophyta > Pinopsida > Pinales > Pinaceae > Picea > Picea mariana. The sequence continues at coordinate 23,033 of JASDQU010348425.1, forward strand.
TCAATTAGATGTTTCCCTTTATTGTTCTCTGAACCAAAGTCTAAGTCAAGTTTTGATTCTTTTTCTTTGAGCTCAACCACTAATGACTATTTCAAGCGACATTCATCGGTGTTGTGCCAAGGGATTTTGTGGAACTCACACAACTTTCTGGTGTCTTTATTAAACTTTTTGTTACCCTTATTTTACTGCATCTTGGACTAGATCTCTCTCTCTCACACACGCACACACACACACACACACACACACACACACACATCCCCCTCCCTCTCTCTCTCCCCCACATGCTCTCTCTCTTTTCCC
>JASDQU010348434.1:0-10112 GCA_032191745.1 Picea mariana
ATCTTAGCATCAATTTCAACATCTAGAGTCCTCCTTTCCTGGAAAACCTCGGCTTCGATATCATCCATGGGCCTCTGGGGTGATGTGGGAAGAATAGTTCTCATCAGTCGTGACATCGTCGTGATGAGCCATAGAGATCAAGAGTCGAGCTCGTTGTCCTCTTCATCCCTTCACACCTATTTCCTTACCCTGCACTAGCCTTTGAACGATGGCGACGAGAAAAGATGTTCATGTGGCCCCTAACACACTGATCACTATACCGAACATTGATCCCGCAGAGAGGAAAAAACATCAATGTCGAATGCATCCTTCGACCCTTTCCAGTAATCATCTCGCAGAGACTCATACGTCCATCATTATGATGTCGAGAGTTGTTGGGCGTCCGACCTGTCTTCTCGAAATTAAAACTCAAGGAGTGGTGATTGCAGTTGCTCATCATGCACATCAAAATTTCATTTCCATCCAACTTAGTAAACCAGTGAGAGATCCATTCCTTGTTGTTTGAAAAGATGGCCAAAATTACTGTGGTTAAATCATACATGCCTACCAACCCGCTTTAGATAAACGCCCTTAAATTCGTATTAATGATTTTCATGGTGTGTCGCTTGGGGATTAACGTCCATTCACCCCATGGAGCTCGGGTCTCCACCCATCTTTCACCTGAATCAGGATTTAATCTTTCATATTATTATTCACCATAAGTATTATAAAAACAACTAGAGGTTGATGTATTCTCTTATCTCTCTAACATTTGTGATACATGTCACTCATGTTAGGTTGTACAATGGCCTAACTTTACTTGGTTGAAAGAGTTGTTTTTTCCTATTTTATATATATCACATTTGGGATTTTCATATATGCAACTTTTGGCAATACAAAACTTAAGAGGACGATATGATCTCAATATCTTGAAGTGGACAATAATTGAAATCTTCAAGGTTTGATTGTATGCATGATGTTTGTATATGTGGACGATATTATCTCAATATCTTGAAGTTTTGGTTTTCATTTAGTGTTTATGCAGTTTAGGTGCAGAGAATTTTTTTTTTTAATTTAATTTAAATATTTAAATAACTTAGTAGAAAAAAATGTTTGTATATGTGGACGATATTATCTCAATATCTTAAGTTTTGGTTTTCATTTAGTGTTTATGAAGTTTAGATGCAAAGAATTTTCTTTTCTTTTGTTTTTTTTCTATTTAATTTAAATATTTAAATAGCTTAGTAGAAAAAAATATTATAGTTACTTATTTTATCTTTCATTATTTTCTATTCTATTAATTTCTTCCACTTTGCTTATGAGTGTTTGGATTTTCCTAAGATTGAACAACATTTTATTCATATATAGCCACTTGTGTTCATCTTTTTTTGGTCATTTGTTTGACCTGAATAAACTTATCCTACCTTTTGTGTTCTCCTACTATCAACCCTTCTTTATTTGGCACCATATTTTCTACTTATTTATATTTATTTGATAAAAATTAAATTATCATAATAAACAATGTTATACCATCAAGAAAATTTCCATATTTTTTTTGTACTGGGGGAATCGGCAACGGGCAGTTCTCGTACTTGCGTGACACGGGGTCGATCTCCATCAGCTACCACTATAACCCCAGGTGCAACCACCCAACCCACAAGAATGGTGCACAAGTAAATCCAGGTGAGAATCGAACATGAGACCTCATTTTTACAAATTTCCTTCCATTTACACGGCACTTGCCAATCCGTCTACACCAATGCGAGCAAAAGAAAAAGTAAAAGGACACGGGGTGGGCTTTGATCCACTTATGTATGCACGGGTCACGATAGCATTTAATATGGTATCTCCAAAAATTTCCATATTTTCATACAAGTACTAATCTAATAATTTTTCGAACTATTAGCATGAAGCTTTTTTCATCTCTGAAGGATTTTGGCTACAAGATTACATAAAGAATAGATCAAGCAATTCATTTCATGAACTAGTTCATCTAAGAAAGATAATGTGATAAAGCACATATTAAAATAATAAATATTTATTGATATGAATATGCGATTATTGAAAATAAATATAATAACATATATATAAATATATGTTGAGATGATAAGTCCCATCTTTTGAGAAAATGGGTGAATTCTTACTATTACAAGGTAAATATTTATTATAATTTATAACTATTATTACATAATAGTTGTTTATAAATAATAAGTGTAATAGGTGTTACCCCCCATTCCTAGAGGTAACTACAAGAGATCCTATCTCATGGTCCAAAATGAAGATAGTGATCCCGAGGATGATGATGATCTTCATGACAACTCATGGGAGACCAATAGGCCCTCTTAGATGCCTCTTTCACTTTTTATCAACAAAGTTCACCACATCCAATCAACAGAGTCTTTGGGAGATGGTGGTCCAACATCATCATGAGGTACACTAGCCGTTCTTTCATATGAAGTGTTGTTCTTAATATACTAGGCATGTGAATAAGGATAATTGGTTGATGTTCAATAATAAATCATAACCTAAAGAAGCTATGTTTGTTTCCTTGTTTCACCTTGGTGGCCATCATTTGTACTCTAGCCTCGTGTTGTCATCCCCAAGGAAAAGGGGTATTACAAGGGGGCTCTAACAAGGGAAACATTCCACTTCCCTCCTACACTTAACACTTACCATATTGGAGCTTGTCACAATGTACTAAACTTTGATAATGGGTCATGGTTCATTCTCGCATGAGAAGAAGGGATATCATGTCAAGGTTGATGTAGATACTAGTAATAAATGATAGAGAAAAAAATTTATATGAAAGAAAAAAAATAAATGGGATATCAAGGAAATTTAAAATTCATAGTCCATACTTGATCTCTACTCTTTCTACATGTTCCCTAGTCCCGAAGAAATAAATTCTAATGCTTGAAGCCTTCTAAACGAGACTTGAAAATCAATGAAAGGAAAAGATAGAAAGGAAGATTAAGGGGTTTGGAAAAATGTATTGGCTAGAAATGGGTAACTCAACATAAATCAAATTTTCTACAAAGGCACTCATAGAAATGAACCAAATGATTCCATAATCCATGAAGTAATCCCAACATGTTTAACTATCATACTTATTCTTGAAGAGTTATTTTCTTTCCTGCTTCGCTTAGGACATATACCTCTACTTGGGTATTTCTTACATGCCTTAGTTGGAACACCTAATAAGGTCTAATGATCATCCTCCCATAATTAAACTTTTCATGTTACATAAAGTATTGAGATAATGTAAAGTTTGAAGGGAATACTTGATGAAACTTGTTGCCGTGACTTTTATGTTAAGTGACGAATTTATTTATATGATCTAAAGAATCTTATACCTTGTGAACATTGGTCTTATCTGGTTCCATAACTTTGATTTATTTAGATGCACCTAACATGGTGCTAGGTATCTAGAGAGGTAGCAAGGGGGCCTCGAGGGCCCACAGTTATAATAGTATAGGCCATTCAATGTAAAGTGGACTAGGTCCACTATATTATTAAATAAGGCCCACTATGGTAGTTAGATATAATAATTGGGTAGTTAGATATAATAAATGTAAGAGGAATTCTTAGAAGGTTCCACTTCTAGAAGATTCCTCCTCTAAAATGTTCTTAGGTGATGGTAGCACTATATAAAGGGGTTCAAGCAATGTAATGGGACATGAGGAAAATTACTATATTGTGAGTTGTAGCTCAATAGGAGGATGCCCCCTCGAAGAGGTAAGTGAATAGGAGAGGATCCTTTCCGTAATAGGATCCATTGTATGATGTTTCCCTACCTCAAGGGTTTGATATAGTAAAGTGGTGGTTTTCTATATTGTTCTTGGTATCTCCTGTGGTGATTATATTTTGTATTCAAGTCTTTGGAACTTAACAATTGGTATCAATGTTAGGTATCTAGAGAGGTAATGGGGCGGGGTGGAGGGCCCATAGTTATAATAGTATAGGAAATTCAATGTAAAGTGGACTAGGTCAACTACATTATTAAATAAGGGGGTGGAATCATGAAGGTGGGTTACACAGTCATGACAATCAGGTCTCCAAAATTTCGAAAATTAATTTTTCGGCTGAAATAATTTTTTTTTTCATCCGGTAACGCCTTTTCAGCTGAAAAATATTTCGGCCGAATAATGTTTCAGCCAAAAAGTTCTTTCAGCCAAAACATCTTTCGGCCGAAAAAATGTTTATATATTAACTGCACATCACTCATGTCATAGTTTTTGTGAGTTCATAGCTTGTTGTGCAGAGAGAGTTTAGTGTTGTTGGTGTTTGTTTTTGTTGTTGGCGTTTCTTGGGGGTGTTTGCTATGGGTGGGCAGACACTGGACGTTGGAGCAGTGACGATGTTGTGGATGTTGGATCCGTGGGCTCCATTCAGGTATGTTTAGATTAGAGTTATAATTTATAATAGAATTATAATTTAGATTAGAATTAGATTTTATATTATAATTTAAATTAGATTAGAATTTAGATTTTTAAATTAGGATTTAAATTCATTTTTTAGATTGTTGACAGGGCCATATTCGGCCATGTCCATGTACAGGTACATGCCCAAATTCAGGCCTGTACCTGTACATGGACAGGGTCGAATATGTCCCTATCCATAATGTTTAATTGTGTATAAATTTTAAACTTTAGAACAAAGCCGAATTTAGATTAGAATTTATATTAGAATTAAAATTTATTTTTTTTAATTAGGATTTAAATTTTTTATTTAGATTGTTTTCGACCCTGTCAATTTACAATATACCTTTAATGCCCTTTAGGTACCCTATGTCTATGCATTCTCAACTGCGTAATGTGCTTGTATATATTTTCTACATAAGTAGAAGACATTCAAAAATTCACCATGCATTGCATGTATCTAGAGCCATTCTCAATCAGTGCATTGAGATTCCCTAGCCCTGACCTATATTTATTGTGCATTCATTTTCGTTATCCTCTTCGACTAGTTCTTGGTTACACTTCCCAAGGAAATTGTCTTTTAAAGGATCATACCTTATAATAACTCCATTCAGTATGACCAGGATGAGCGTAATAAGCAAGAGGACTATCACTGTAAAAAGAAAGAATCACAGTAGACAAATACAGTGTTCCTATAACAGGCCCTGTAGAAGTTGACAAATAGCATGCATATTCCTTCTGAAGTTTTCCCCCTGGGATAGTCTCAAAAGTCCGTCGAAAAACATTTTCTTATCCACCTTCAATAAGAAGCTTGGTTCCTTGTGCAATCCTCCCCATAGTTGTGTCTGTAAAACTCGAGTCAATTTTACTGTGAAGAAAGAAACCAAAACAAACTTAATCTTGTCAAATAAAACCTCGATATGCTGTGAAAACAAGATAGGAAATAAAATAATTGCTAAGCAAAGAACAAAGCAAAAATTGCATAATTTGAGAAATAAAACTAAACTGGCGCTGTCCATGTAGAATTTAGAATTTAGAACTTAAAGTTATTTTGGAATTTTAGAATTTAAATTTTAAATTTCTATTTCTCGTTTAAATTTTATAATTTAGAAGTTAATTTCCAATTTTTTACAGGGACTTATTCGACCCTATTCATGTATAGTGACAGGCCCAAATTCAGGCATGTACCTGTACATGGACAAGGCCGAGTATGGCTTTGTCCCTTATGTTTAAATAAATTTAAATTTTAAATTTTTAAACATGTTTAAAATATGTTGAAACAGGGCCGAATTTTCAATTTTTAATAAGGCCGAATTTTCAATTTTTAAACAGGGTCGAATTTTCAATTTTTAAATAGGGCCGAATTTCAAATATGTTTAAATGTTTAATTTTTAGAAAATTTAAATATTTAGTTAAAAATTTGAGTTTAGAATGTTGACAGGGCCTTATTCAGCCATGTCCATGTACAAGGACATGCCCGAATTCAGACCTGTCTCTGTCCATGGACAGGGACGAATATGGCCCTATCCATGTGTAGGGACAAGCCTGAATTCGGGCATGTCAATGTACATGGATAGGGATATATTCGGCCATGTCCATGTAGTACCTCAAGCAGTAGGATAAGTAGATATACAACCAGTAACAAAGGCCCAGTTCCATATGAAATCCATACAACTACTAAGAAAATAGACAGAGTTACAGAAAATAGACAGAACATAAACTAGCTATTCTAACTATAAACAATGAGACTAGGGGCTAAGCATGACTGTTACAGGGTCACCACTACCCTGATGTAAGAACCCTCCTTGTTATGACAACAACTCTGAAAACATGAGCAATTTTTTTTTTTTTTGGTTAAGGTGTGTGCGTGTGTGTAGAAGTAACAAACACACTTGACTCTACGTCACCACTCGACAACCAACAAGACGCAACCACGATGTTCATCACAAGAAGACTGAAGGCACACAACGAGTAACTGCAACAATATACGTCCATAGGCATAAGGCGCACAACACAACATTAAGACATTCAGGGGGGGTGCATAGTAAGAACACAGAGGGAAGAATCCATGGTGTTAGGGTTACTATTTCTGCACAGGAAAGCAGGGCGTTTAGTCTTATGTCTTCTCAAAAGAAGATTAGATAGGCTTCTGGCCGACTGCTCAGGCAGAAACTAGTAACCCGACCTAAAAAAAGACGCCAGCAAGACGAACACAACAAGATGACCCCGACATATCACAGTGACAACAAGCAATAAATGCCCCTAGACATAAGGCGTACAACTAGCAGCTGTAAGTAGAAAACGACAGCAGGTGTTAAGTATAGTACAGTCACAGACGGAAGAATCCAACAGTAGATTTTACTATTTCTGCACAGAAAAGCAGGGCTTTTAGTCTTATGTCTTCTCGAAAGAAGATTAGACAGGCTCCTGACCGACTTCTCAGGCAGAAACTAGTAATCTCTGTCAGGTGTGTCGCAAGAGTGGAAACCCTACCTTTAAAGGGCCCGAGACTCTTGATACGGCACTGAATTCTTTACACAAAAAAAAAAAAATCACACACGCAGACATGTCTCCTAAGGCTACCAGGGGGTGTCTACATCCCCAAAAACATAAAGACCTTACAAGATAAAAACATTCAGATAAACAGGAGGAGCTCACCATTCGATGTTTATTTACGATCGTAAATTTTCATTATTATTGCGATAAATAACCTCATATTTAACCTCATATTTATAAATGGCATCAGGTTTTACAATTTACGATCTGATATCATAACTGACAATGATTAAGATAGCAATATGACATCATAATTGGAAACATCAATATATATCCTAACAATACTAAAAGGTTACATTTACAAGTATCAAATTTAAAGGACAATACATAAAATAGCCATATATATATATTTTTTTTAAATGACCAAATTTAGAGGGACTATAATTAAAAAGGACTCCTTTTAAAAGCACCATATTTAAAAATAACATTAATAAGAATGTTCGATATCGGAAAATAACAATATTCAATGATAACATAAAACAACATCATAGGTATAATTATCATCCTATTCAAGGTAACAATACGACCTCAAATTAAAATGACAATATAACTAAAGTGACAATAAATAACAATAACCCTATTTAATGTGACAAAGTTTAAATACCAGTATTTAAAAGGACCCTAGATAAAAATAACAACAATTGGAAATGCCAATATCTAAAATGACAACATGAAAAAGGCAACATAAGGATAACATCATAATTAAAAAAATGGCCGTATATACAAAAGCCAATTTAAAATGACAATAATAAAAAGGACAAAATAGAAAATGACAAAAATATCCATATAAACAAAGACAATATTTAAAGATAATAACAATCATTAAAAATCGATATAGAGAATCAACATCATATTTACATACTTGGGTGGCAATAAGGCTTACGATGTTACTCCCATTTAGTCATGACAACCTGGCAAAAATCAGGGTAGCCTTGCATGTGATTTCAAAGGGAACCCAAACGTAGGTCTGACAGGTGGTCAACAGATTCACCGATACGCTAACAAGGTTTCAAAAAGGGGTGCCCTAACTGTAATTGCCTTTAACCTTCATTTGATTTTTTTTTGCATTATATAATGGCATTCTACCTTATCATTTGAATAACAGCAAGAGGCATGACAACGGCCTTCCCTAAACGCTATGACTACTGCATTTACCTTTTAACGTCAAAATCATCACCCGTTCATAATGGAAACATCCTATTCTGAAAAGTTAACTTTTTCATATTACCGCAAATTAAATTATGGTACCATGCCTCTGCCCAGTACACTAACAATTGGTATCATCCATAACTACTTTATCCTGTAACTGATCTAAAAGAATCACGATATTCTTGCAGTCTGGGTTAAGTCATAAAGCAGTTAATTAACGCTCAATCCAGCGCTAACGATTTTGTTATATTTCCAAGCAAACTTAAATGCAATAAACTTGTTGGGTAGTAAACCAATAATCCATGGCATCAGCGGTCTGACAGGTAAGGGTTTAATAGAGATGCACCACGTAATAAGGCAAAATAAAATAAGCACGACAACTCATACAAGAATTTAACGCACTTTGTGATTTATAAAACGTAAAGACAGTAAGGACACAGAGCTTAGTTTTGATATGCAGAGCTTAATTTCGACACCCAGTAAAGACCCTAAATGGTAAGACAAAATGATGGTGAGTCTATCATATGACTGACAGCAAAAATTTTCTCTTAAAACGAACTGCCCAATGATCTATCAACGAGATGACTGTAGAAAGAGAGAGACTGACAGAATTTCGAAAACGATGACAAAATTTCACAGCGAAAATATAGTAGATTATGAAACAAACTGCCCACCACCAAATGGCCCACTGTAACCAAAGAAAACGCCCACAATCCCAAAAAAACGCCACTGTATAATGATTGCCCACTGTATAACAAAACGCCACTGTATAAAAGTTGCAATACCATTGTAATAACATTTACCCATGCATATAAAAAAAACGCCCATAAACAATGTAAAACGCAGTTCATTCAAACGCCCCACACATACAACGAACCAACGCATTTACAGCAATAAACCCAACAGTAGATTCCACAAAATTTCGGCAATAACTCCGCAATACACACAGAATGGCGGCAATAAAAAAGAATAAAAAAAAATGCAATGCCAACGATTTTACAAGACCACAGTAAGGAAAAATGAAAAGCCCAACGAATTTACAGGATCGGAACAACATTATCCTCAATGAGATTTGCAGCAATAATGAAAAATGAAAAGCCCAATGAGTTTAAAACCTCCATGATCAATAAGCAAAACAAATAGCATTTGAATTGCCAGAATGGGTCCGAACCCTTTGGATCAATAAACCAAATAGTAAGCATTTAAATTGCTCGACGAAACAAAGTTTTCCTATCAACCGAGGTATAACATTCACAACGGTTACCCATTCACATGCAGATCTGAACATACATCCAAATGCATTCTACTCTACCATAAGTAAAAATCATACCGTTGCCTTTCGCTTGCCTTGGATGACGTCCCTTGCTCCATGTCGCTTCCCACGCTCCGTGCTGGTCCTGCTTGACGACCGTAGAGAGCTCACCGGTACCTCCCAGCCAATCGCTAGGGGTACTCTGCTTCCCCCTTAGCCCCCCGATCCGCAAAGGGTCCACACAAGATCCAGAGATAAGACTAGCTTCTCAGCTCCCCTCCAAGGCTGAGCTACCACTCCAATACAGCTGAGATAAACCCAACTCCTAACAAGCAATCCGTCAAGCCACAATCCGGCAACGTAACATTACGCTAACTGTTCCATCCCTTCTTCCTTCTTTTCCCCTTCTCTTATAGAAATTTGAGACCCACCTAGTTTCCTAAATCATTATTAATTTAATTTTTAATGACAAACCTCTAAAAATTCTCTGTCGTCCAAGTGTCACTCATCCCCACGGTTCTCCAAAAATTAATTTCTTTTTAATAATTAAAAGACTCAATTCCCTCACTCCCCTTTAGTCGCTCCTAAAATTACTCCTATGGTTCGTAGATCCCCTCTCATGCTTTTAATAACATTCCTAAAATGAAGTTGCCAAAATTTAGTTCATTTTAGTAACTCCTTAATTGCTGATTCCTTTTTGCTTTTTACCCTATGTCCCCTACTTTCCATTATTAAGTTTCCTTTATTACAAGTTTCCT
>JASDQU010348438.1:0-10589 GCA_032191745.1 Picea mariana
CCCTTGGGATTAGCCACCCTAAATAGAAAGAGCTCCCCATCGAGGTGACAGTGGGTGGGGAAGCTCCTGTTACGCCAGTTTGAAGCCTTGACTCAAGCTACCTAAACCCTTCCTACAAACTGTGCGATAACAGGCCTTTAACCCCTTCTTCCCACAGGATAAAGTGTAACCCCTCAAATAGGTCATCCTAATGCCCGGACTAGGGAAATGGGATAGATGAATGGGGGATAAGATGTAAAATGATAATATGGTGGGAGCAGACGATGGCTCTTCAAAATCCCCCCTGGTGGCTAACCAAGACCTATGGATACAAGCTTGCTAGGGCACCCCGTTTATTCCCCCAACCATGGTCAACTGGGTTAGTGTAAGATCCAAGCAGTCGTCAGAAATGTATGCATATATCTGAAAGTTATAATGATCAAACATGACACATACTATGCTACCTGGACCAATTACCTCATGGAGCAAGAGTCTTCTCCGATGCAAGTCCAAGCCAATGGTGATGGATGCTGCTGTTGCTGACAGGACAGGTCTGATGAAGAAGGAGAAGGATGGGCCCTCTAGGGCCATGCTCAGGTCAATCCTGCTCTCGGTACTCCATGTCTAGGATCTGTGGGCCTCGAGACATGATCTCCTAGTTATCCCTAGAAATCGGGGATAACAGGCCTTTAGCCCCTTCTTACCACTAGATAAGGTGCAATCCTGAAAGAGGTCAACCTAGTGCTCGGACAAGTGGAATGGGACAGGTGAGTGGGAAACAAGATGGAAAAGTGAAACTGTGAAGGGAGTGGACGATGGCTTCTCAGAGACAACCCCAGTGGCTAACCAAAACCAACAGACACAGGCTTACTAAGACATCCTGTCAATCCCCAAAGCATGGTCAAGTGGGCAAGTGTAAGATCCAAGGAGTTGTTAGAACTAAAAGGAATCAGATGCATACATTCAATGGTTTTGATGATCAAAGTGATACATACCATCATACCTGGACTAATTACCTAATGAAGCAAGAGCCTTCTCTGACACAAGACCAAGCCGATGGTGGTGGAGGCTACTGCTACTGCTGACAAGATAGAGATGCTGGAAGAGAGAAAAGGTGGGCCTTCCAGGGCCATGCTGAAGTCAATCCTGCTCTCGGTACTCCATGTCTACGACTTGTGGGCCTTGAGACATGATCTCCTAGTTATCCCTGAAAGTGGGGGATAACAGTCCTCTCTAAAAAGGTGGGATGACGTCGATCAAATGTGCAAGTAGCTCCTCAACATCCTCCAAAGGACCAAGGCTCAATCCAAGCAAATAGCCATGTGAAGTACATCGTCCAAGGAGGGGCTCATGTGGCCAAATTTATCCATAAATCTGGAGGCATGCAGAACTCCAATACAACATAAGAAGCAAGTCATGTCAAATGTAAATGCCATTAGGTAGGTCACATTAAACATCATCTTCAAACTTCACACTATCTCATAAATCCATACAATTTGCCAATTTTATGTATGGGAGGATCATCATTGGCCCCTATTACATGTGCCAATAACCAAGAAGAGGAGTATTTCCCAAGAGACCCATCATGGTTTAGGCTTTACTTCATGGGTGGTGCCACATAGTCATGTGAGGTTATGTAAGATATTCATACACATGAGTGCCTTTGTATGAGGGAGTGCTTATGCAATGATTTGCCCTTTCCTCCACACGGTGTCTTTCTAAACTCCTATTTGACTTTTTCTTTATTAATTTAACCTTTTTTTGGCTTTTGAATTTCATTTGCTAAGTCCCCTTAAAGGTATGCATTCATTGCATAGGACTAGGCGTGATGGCCTCTTAGCAAGTGGGTAGAGCTCATGCTTTATCTTTCTTGGTTCTTGACTTTGTTTTTCTTTCTTCTTTTTTTTTTCTTTGATTTTTGGGTTTAGCACTTGCTCGTTCTATATATATATTTTTATATCAAGCTACATCAACCTCAAGCATTCTAGCTCCTTCTCATGGGATTATGAAGCACAAACCTATATGGGTGACATATGAAAACCAACCCAAAAGAAGGGACAACGAAAGTTAGGAAATATGGGAAAGGTTATGTATGAACTAGGATATGGACATGTTACCCCTTCCAAAGCCAACCAATAGTACAACCCTGCCCAAGAGTGACAACATTTATCTACGAGACGGGGATGACCACCAAGGCATCTTTCAAGGCAAGTCACTCCAAAATAATAAAATAAGCAAAACAAAGTCCTTGAGTGAATGCTTGATAAAACTTGTCGTCTTCCTAGGCAAAATGTCCTCTTGAAATACGCTTCTTTGATCAAGTGTGAAGACTTGAGGTCCCACTTGTCCCTCTCTTGTGCAAAATGCTCTACTAGTTTGGGCTAGTTTGACCATGCAAGATGCCTCCTTATGCCATTTATCTTTTATTTCCTTTGGAACGCCCTTCAAGACTATCCTTCAATAAACACTTCCAATAAAGTGTGAATATATGCCAAATCAAGGGAGGAGCGCCCTTCAAGAGGCCCTTGACCAACCATAAGTGTCTATATCTGTCTATTTGAATGGCTGCTCTGGTGAATGAGCTCTTGGGTTCATTCAAAAATGGTTGTTCAAGTTAATAAAACTTTGGAATGAACACTTTGGTTCATCCCAAATTTTTCAGTATTTACTATTAAGTTATTTTTAGGGTTCCTCATGTTAGAGGAGCTATTTTTGATAAAGTTAGATTATCTTAGGTAGATTCATAACATGCGGAACATCTTTTTCGTTTTCAAACTCTAATTTGACACAATTTTGTACCATAAATGTTGGTTATTATGTGATGTGATTACAAGAAGTTACCTCTCTAATTTCCTTGCTTCCACTGTGTGCATCTATCAGTATACCTGATCATTGTGCTTAATGTATTACCGTGTTAAACTGGAGGAGGCACTCAATAAGAACACTTAACTACATTTATAATTTTGACAGTTTGTGTATTGCTAGAGTCCGATTGTCTCCCTGTCACTGGGAGACACCGAGTCCTGACATTAGAGTAGTGCATGGAATAGTTTAGATGCAAAATTTGTAATGAAGAATTTGAACAAAAATGCTAGAATGGAAGCAACTTCAACTTATCCTGTTATGGTTTATATTATCAGAGCCAGATCAGAAATCACTCATGCACTCTCCCATGTTTCTCCTATTTGTTGTATTTTGTAGTCGTAGTAACTTCCTTTAGTAATTAGTAGACATTAAAATTGTTGTTTTCTTTCCTTTGTTGGGTTGATAGTCTGACGAGAGTGATACCTTTGCAGTGTGAAAAAGTTTGTCAACTTGCACTTCAGAGACGATATAGATTGCTACCCCACTTATACACACTCTTTTATTTCGCTCACACAAAAGGAGAACTAGTGGCATCTCCACTTTTTTTTGCTGGTATGGCTATATTTTACTAAGCCTTTTATCCAATCAGGGTGGTTCTATGCTACACAAATATTTGTTCTTAGTACATGTTTCCACCTTTTGCTGCAGACTGCAAAGATCCAAATCTACGCGATGTAGAAGACACATTTCTACTGGGGCAACTTCTAGTGTCTGCCAGGTTCTTTATTTTGATATTTTTGTTGGAATACCTATGTTTGACTATTTGGCATTCATTCTTTTAATAACAAATTAAGTTGGTTTCCGATAATTATGCATTAAACATTTATATTTTCACAATGTCAATGCAAGCTGAAAATATCTTCTCTAACATTATCTGAAAGCATAGACTGCTTTCATTTTCGTTTATTTATGTTATTACTGGTTGGATTAACAGTACTGCACGAGAAAAGGGTTCAGATTCAAAACAGACAGCTCTGCCTAAGGGTGTTTGGAGGCGTTTTGACTTTGACGATAACCATCCTGTAAATACTATTAGCTRTCTGAACTGAATAATTAATTTATTTGGCTGTAAATTGCATAGTTGCAGATGATTTTTTATTTGTTAGCTGGAAATATAGTGTYTGAAGGGGATAGATGATATAATTGTCTTAGAATCATGGTTTTGTACAGGAGCTACCATTGYTGTATTTGCAGGGTGGATCTATTATTCCAATAGGTCCATGTATTCAGCACACAGGTGAAGCAAAGCCCACTGACACACTAACACTCCTTGTGGCTTTAGATGAACAAGGTAATTCCTGTTTGTTTTGATTACTTTCCATATTGACTATTTTGCTTTGCATCTCATATTTAAAGTTTATTTTGGGCATTTGAAATGCTATCTGCTGATACCATATAGCTTCATTTATGAAGTTGTTGGATATGTAATAAACTATTTGTTCTCATATGCTGGATGTACTATAATGCATAGTAGCATAATTCACCCGAATTGGGGTTTCCTGTACGGAAATTTCGAATGCGTACAAAATTCATTGAACATTCGGCTATGTACGGATACAGGCTCCGGGGACCGCTGGCCGACCTGTAATGTTTGAAAATTCCAGGCTTCGAGGACCACCGACCGACCTGTAATGTTTGAAAATTCATTATAATGAAGTTATGAACTGTTATAAATATACTTCTTTGATCGTTTAGGTTAATGTTTCTATGATTTTTTTTCAATAAAATGCTTATTTTTCCATGAAAAACATCGTGAAAACTAAAAGGTGATTTTGGACGATGGAGCACAAAGGCAAGTTAAAACAGACAGAAAGTTAAGAACAGAGCAACTTGAATTTGGGTTTTAATGACTGCTGATCTGTAAACCCTAAGAGTTGGATCTACGCAGGCTCAAGTCTGCTACTCTTGAGCTCGTCACACCCTAAGCTCTGATACCATGTTAAAAATGGTGAAAATTCAAAACAAAAGTGCTTTTAAAATTTTCTGATTACTAGATCAGCATAAAGAATAAAACATACAAACAGATCTGAAGCCAATAAAAATTTCTGAGTTATGAAATAACTTTTAGCTTACCTCCTGAATCAATGAGAGATGTACCTGTCACAAGTGAGATGTATGCCTCTGTAAGTATGCTCAGATTTAGTTCAGGTTCATGGATCAAACCTCTTAGGGTTTGATCTCTATCAAAGAGAACTGTAGGACAGTTTTGCCATAGATAGTAAACCCCAATGGAAACAACAATAATCTATAATCATAACAGCAAATAACCCCAACAGAAAAACCTTTCAATAAGCACAGAAGGAAATCAATCACAAGAGAATCCTCAGATCTAAACAGCAAGTAGATCAACCATAAGAGAACCCTCACAAAGATCTGGACAGTAAGTGGCATACACTTCACAAGTCTAGATAGCAAAACCCTTCACTTAGCTAACAGCAAACCCTCAATCAAAAACTGGACAGCAAGGAAACATCCACAAGAGAACACTCAAATCTGGATAGCAAGCCATAAGTAAACTCAGATCTGGACAGCAAGTAAACAACCATAAGTAAATTCAGATCTGGACAGCAAGTTAGATCAACCTCCACAAATCTGGATAGCAAACCCTCTAGAGGCAAGCAGCAAAAACTCACTCAGAAATTCAGGACTGAGGACAGCAAGAGGGTAAACCCTCCATAGGCAAACAACAACCCTCTCAACTCAGAAATCTGGACAGCAAATAGCTAACCCTCCACAAGGACCTCAGATTCAACACGCGGCACAAGGAGGAGAGGCCGCGGCTGCTAAAACAAACCTGGCAGTCAAATAAAGGGAGCCGCGGCTCTCATACCCAACTGTAGCTTCTAAGGGGTAGGTCCAGCAGTCAGGGAGATGGGGGGCCGCAGCTCTGTTACAGTAGATCTGGCAGTCAAAGAAAGAGGGGCCGCATGCACCTATACACCATCAAAAACCAAGATCAATCAACATCTGAAACTGATGCTCAAGAGGGAGGCCGCACCAACTAGAGAGAATGTTCACTGAGGTAGCTGCAACAGGAGTGTGAGGAGAGAAAGAGTGAGTATCAATGCTAGGGGGGTAGGGTCTTATTTATACTTAGGGAGGGGTTAGGGTAGTTAAAAATAAAATTAAATATTGACATTTAATTAATATAAATATTAATTAAATTGTCAATTAGTATCAATATAAATTAAAACCCCAATCTCATAAATAAAACCCTAAACACATAAATAAAATCCCCATCACATAAAACAAATAGGGAAAGCAAACCAACAAGGGGGGTACCTATTAAGACAAAGTCAAGGGGGGGCTACATGATGGCAAAACATGTCCACATGAATCTCATAGTGACCTATACACTTTATCATCACTGCATAAGAGGGTACATCAACAATGTGGCCAGATCCATCTTCATAGACACTACTAGATACATCCCAGGAGAGAGGAAGAGCATCACACATCAACATATCTTGGTATTACACCAAGATCTACCTGGTCAAGAACCAGGTTGCCCCAGAACACATCTGGGGGCCCTATAACACATCTAGGGTCTTATCCACCAAGGTACAAGACCAAGGATCAACCCATGCATTAAGCAAGGGTTCCCTGGAACACGTCCAGGGGCCCTAGATACATCTAGGGACTTATCTCAACCACCAAGGAACATATCCAAGGATCAATCCAAGCACTGAGCAAGGATTTCCTAGAACACATCCAGGGGCCCTAGACACATCTAGGGACTTACTACTTGGTCCAAGACCAAGAACCCTAGTCATCTACTGAGGGCCCTCACAAGGGTCTTTCTGCTTGGTTCTAGACCAAGAACCCCAGTCATCTACTGGGGCCCCTCACAAGGGTCTTTTTCCATGGCACTCACTGCTTGGTCTCATACCAAGAAACCCCAGGGGCCCTAGTCCACAGCTAGGGTCTTTTCCATCCTCTGGAGAATGGCTCTTGCAGCTGCATTAATTTTAACAATTGACACATGTAATAAGGGTGAAGTTGTCCCACCTGAAGATCTTCGAGGCACCAAAGGATGCCAACAGAAGTCTGTCTTTGACCTGCTATTGGGCACTATTTTCAAGGTGTTTCAAGCTGTTTTGTCTCACTGTTTCTAGACAGTTAACTTGCTGTTCAAAACAGTCAACTCAAGACTTTCTCACAGGCTACTATAGGACTGTTTTAGGATAGTCACACAGTCTGATAATTCTGCCCTGGAAAAACTGCCTTTAGTCATGTGATTTGATGCCCATTTGAGACCTCTCTTGCATGGGTTAAATGTATGGTTTAGGCTGCCATAAATATTAGCACATGCATATAACTCAAAACATCAAATACCCTCTTAGGATCTTTAACAACTTACCATTGAAATGCTAAGCAAACATGACAAATGAACACATGTTTTTGGTCAACATGACCCTGGAAAAACCCCCATGGGGAAAACCTAATTGGAGTATAATTTTATTATGAAGATCTGAAAGAAAAAATAGTACAGCAAATACATGCACAAAGGCACATCATTCACTTGCCAACTCCTCACAAGTTTGGCATGGGTTTCTTCCTTGAAGTGTGCCCCCCTTCTTGGGATTTGTGCCCTTTACATTTGCTGCCTGCTAGCTTGGGTATTGGCGCCTCTTATGAGCTTCCCTTGAATCCTTTGCTGAAGTAATAGATGAGTGCGCCCCCTTTTCTCTTTGGTGCGCCCTACCTCCTCTTCAACACTTGTGCCCTATTCCAATAGTGCGCCATGTTATCGCACAATTTGTACTTTGATCAAAGGAAAGGTTAATGGAAAAGCAAATTGGCATAACAGATGTTATCCTATCACTGTCACCTCAATAGGATGCCTCTTTGTATTTAGGGTTGATGGCCCAAGGGAGACGTCCCCGATGACCTGGGGGTTTGAGAAGGCAAGGTTAAGATGTCTATGAAAATGTCCCCTCTCACAAGTCACACTGATCAGAAAATCTTGGGGTTTTAACCAATGAAGTAGTGAAATATCAAGATGTACTTGCCCGAAACAAAGCAACAAGAAAATATATCTTTCGCAAGCAGAACTTGTTGTTAGTACTTCATAAAACCACGGACTTTATCAATAAAAGCAATGGCTGATATAATGGTGAAGCAAACAAAAATTTGTAGCAACAATATTTATAAGATAATAGCTTCACAATGAGTGCCTTAAAATAGCTTCAAAATGACCAAAAATAATCAATCATTAACATCAAAATACTAGCATTTGTCAAAAGCAAGTAAGGCAATGCATTAATCAATTTTTTCAATTGTTTTTAGATGCTTTTAGTGCTGCAAAAGATGGCTTTAGCTTACTTTAGTAACAAAAACAACAAAGTTAGTAGATTAGGCTATTCTAATGTTAGGAGTGGTTAGTAGAAAGCTTAAGGTATAGGTTTTGATAGTTGTTTTGTGTCACTCACTTAATGGCAAGTCTTAGATTAGTGCCTTTAGGGTAAATAGATTCCTTTTAAGTAGCAACAAATCTTGAAGGAAAAGATGATAGTAAGAGAACCAAAGACAAGAGAGGTTAATAGTTGAAGTGTTGGTAACCCAAGGCATCAACTACCAAACCCTAGGGGAAAAATAGCTACAAGGGTGTAGGTAACCCTAGGCCCTAGTAGTTTTCCTCCTTCTTTAGCTCAAGGATGAAGTAATGACGGCTTAGATGAAGCAATAATGTGCTAGGGTGTTGCAATGGTGAGGCCCTTAGCAAAAGCTTCAAGAAAATCAACTTCTTGGCAAAATCTAGTAGATGAAAGCTCTTAAAGCAGGGACAATAACATGTGCTTAGCTTCCTAGGGTTTTAAGCTAGCAATTTCATAATCTTAATGTAAATGCAAGATAAACATAACTATAACCATTCAATGAAGAAGAATTGCAGAAATCTTACTTACATTCATCAAGAATCATCAAGCAAATACCCTAGTTGAACACTTCCACCAAGAAAATTGCCAAAATAGTCCAAAATTAGCCTCCTTCAACAAATGCGCACTAAATTTCAGTCATGTAACCCCAAATAAGGTGAAAATTTCAGACCTCACCAAGTGTGAGTGAAAGATCATGAAAAATACAAGGGCAAAATCCCTTATTTATACAATTTCAATGATCATAATTAGGTCAAAAAGGCCGACATGGCCAATTTACATGTAATATCCGGTTTTTACATTAAATGACATAAATAAACCCTAAATTAAGCAGAAAAGGTGACGTTATGCCCTTTTAGGGTGGCGTTATGCCTTCTTAGGGAAACGTTGGCCTCCAGGAGCAAAACATTAGGCCTTTTAGGGCCTCTGGATCAAACCACATGTGCCACTTGGCACATAATTGCCTCCAAAGTGTCCAAAACGCTGGGTGACGTCAAGGGTCACATGGGTGACGTCATGGGCCTTCTAGGGCCTACATTATAGTGAGAAGGGCAAGACCCCCCTAGGTCCAAGCCTACCAGGCTATCTCTGGTGGAACGTCCTCCTCTCTCTTTGGTGCAAACCTCTGATCTGTCTCCGCCCCTGACTGGGGTCTCAACATCCATTTGGTGGGATTTTAGCCCTATGGAGGTCCGAACTAGTCATCTCCCCATGTGTACCTGTTTGTCGAGTGTGGCCCTGCAACAACAACAAGTACGCCCTCCATGGGCTCATAAGTCACAGGGATCATAGCAATGTCAATCACATCTAATAATCAAGTTATTTAAACATGTGCATGAAACCCCCTTTCCCAGACAAGTGCTCAAAGACGTTATGCTATTCTACAAGCCGGGTTTGGAAGGGATGTTAGGATGTCCTATTGGGCAAGTTCTCATTGCATGTGTTATGTTTCCAAATGAAGACAAATCCAGGCCATGTAAGTGGATGAGATGGTAAGAGATGTCTGGGCAACGGGTGCAGTGATGACAGGGGAATGTATGGCTTACCTGTGGGTGCCTCTGAAGAGGGTTAGCTCCACCTTGTCATGGATGCAAATGTTTCCAAGCCCTTTCATGCCTTTTATCTTTTTTATCTTATTGCTTTTTTCTTTCAAGAGACTAGTTAGGGGACACTGCCCTGGCATGGTGACCAGTGGTGACAATGTTACCCACAAGCATTTCATGGAGATGAGAAGGCTGGCTCATGATGAGACCCCCTTTCTCTTGGCTATGCCACCAAGAGCCACTACCTTGGTGTGGTAACCAGCTGAATGGTAATGTCATACCGCTACATGCTCATGGACCCAATAGGCTGGCTCGTGATGAGACCCCCTATCCTCCAACTAGGTCTTGATTTTATTATTTTATGGGTCCCTCTGTTTCTTGCTAAGAAGCCTTTTATTGCTTTCTCGAGGATCCCTGGGCGAAACATCTCAAGGTTTTGTTCTTTTGGCTTTTATCTTTTTCCAGCTGCTTTACCCTTTGGGCCTTTAGCTCCTTCTTCCCACGAGGTAAGGTACAACCCTTTGCTAGCTTGGCAAACCCAATGCCCAGACCAATGTATGGGATGGATGAGAGGGAAAAAGATAAAAGTGGTAAGTATGATGGGAACGGATGGTGACCTTTCATGAACCGACTCAGTGGCAACTCAAACCAAGGTTGTTGGGAGCGCGGAGCGGGAAGCGCAGATTTTCAAAAATCTCCGGGAGCGGGAGCGTTTTTTATATAATACTATATATATATATATATATATATAAAACATGCAGAATGTTGAATCAATTGCAAAAAACATGAAAACATAGATATAAGATCATTTAACTAATTGATTAGT
>JASDQU010348448.1:978-12303 GCA_032191745.1 Picea mariana
ACATGCATTGAAGAAATGGTGTCCTTACCTAATAGGTAGGCACTTCAAGGTCAAAACAGATCATGATAGTCTTAAATACTTCTTGGAACAAAGACTATCTTCAGAAGAACAACAAAAATGGGTAACCAAGATATTGGGTTATGATTTTGAAATCGTCTATAAAAAGGGGAAGCAACATGTTGTGGCAGATGCACTCTCAAGAAAAGATGAAGATGTTGAGGCCTTTCTCTGTGCTATCTCGATCATCCAACCTGATTGGATAATATAAGCAAGGGATGAATGGAAGAATGAAGAAAAAGCGTGGACTCTCATTCAAAGGTTGCAGCAGGATTCCAGTGCATCAGATACATTTACATGAAAAAATGATTCACTATGGTACAAAGATCACTTATATTTATGTAAGAACTCCCAACTCAAACAAAAGGTACTATTGGAATTGCACACCTCTCTAGTAGGAGGGAACTCAGGATTTTTGAAAACCTACCATAGAGTCAAGAAGGATTTTTTTTGGGATGGCCTTAAAATTGATGTTCAAAGGTTTGTGGTAGAATGTTTGGTTTTCCAACAAAATAAGGTGGAAACAATTAAGACCCCAAGTCTTTTACAACCATTATCCATCCCAAGTTAGTGTTGGGAGGAGGTTTCCATGGATTTCATCACAGGGTTACCAAAGTTTGAAGGAAAGCATGTCATCATGGTGATTGTTGATAGACTAACCAAGTACGCACACTTTTGTGCACTCTCTCATCCCTTCAAAGCTATTATAGTTGCCACCGCATTCATGGAGATGGTTCAAAAGCTACATGGCAGCCCAAAGATTATTGTAAGTGATAGAGATCCCATGTTCACTGGAAATTTTTGGACATAATTATTTTCTTGTTTGGGTACTCAATAGCTCATCCTATCATCTTTAATCTGATGGACAAACCGAGATAGTGGAAAAATGTCTAGAAGGCTACCTTTGTTTCTTTGTCTCTGATAAACAAACACAATGGTTCAAATGGTTACCCTTGGCAGGATGGTGGTATAACACTTCCTTTCATACTGCAACAAAAATGACACCATTTATGGTACTTTATGGATACCACCCTCCTTCCATAACTTCTTCTCTAAAATAAAAATCTAAGGTTCAAGCAGTGGAAGATCACATCGAGAATCATCAACAAGTTCTCCAAATCTTAAAGGACAACCCGACCATGGCACAGAATCGCATGAAACAACAAGCAGATTAACATCATAGTGAAAGAAGTTTTGAAGTAGGGGATTGGGTATTTTTAAGACTACAACCATAAAAATAGATGTCCCTCAAGCAAGCCAAGAAGGATAATAAATTATCACCAAAGTACTAAGTCCCTTATAAGGTGTTGCAAAAGATTGGTACTATGGCATACAGATTGGAGCTGCTTGCATCTTCATGAGTACACCTAGTTTTCCATGTTTCATGCTTAAAGAAGGTTATAGGCGACAAGATCCCAGTTCAAACTATATTTACAGAACTGTATGAGGAAGGAAAAATCATATTGGAGCCTGAAGCCATCACTAACACAAGAATTTGCCAGGTGAGGAATAGATCCATTTCAGAGTATCTCATTAAATGGAGGAAACTACCGGCTGAAGATTCCACTTGGGAAGATGAGTCTTTTATACAGAAGCATCCAGAGTTACTCAAGTGTTGCGGACAACACTTGTCTCAAGGGGAGGGGCATGTTAAGCCCTAGTATTGGCTCATTACCCCTTAATTGGGGCATATTATATTAGTAATGTTATTTTATTTATGTCGGCTTTAGGCCATTAGTTGTAATTATACCTCCTAGTCTCCTATATATACCAAGGAGACATTTTCATTTTGAATCATCTTGTAATTGAACATTTAAGTGGGKTTAAAGGAGCTTTCCCCCTCGAAGAGGCTCATTATCTGAAATTATCTCTTTTTCAAGGCGTTGAGTACTTTTTCTGAGGTTTTTCTATGCTATATTGATATTTGGTTCTTAACAAACTTCCATGGAATTTGTAAGATAGCCCGACCGAGACAAGAACAACAAGAGAAAAATTATTTCTAATATAATATCATTTTCATAAGAACATATCTATCGTAACAAGAATGAAGGACAATTTCATAGTAATCAACATAGATTTACCAAGGTGACCTGCTTGGAAGCAAAACTAGAATTATCTTCTAGAGGAGATGTTAGTTCATCTTGCAAAMAAGTACAATAATAAATCATATCAATAGTACTCACATGATACCAAGTATTTATTGTACCTAGCAATAATAAAACCTTTCAAATATTGTTGACACAACTATAGTGTTTACTTGTAATGTTGAAATTATCAAACTTGATATGTGCAAGATGGAAACTTATCAATTTTATCAATCAAACCTGGAACCTGGGGTGAATGAGTGTTGTTGCTTTTATTTCAAGTCTCCTTCATTCAATATGACAAGTAATATCTCCAACATGTCCCCTATACTAAGACAATATTCTTTCTTAAATTTAAACCTTAATAAATCTAATACTTTGACTAAATTCATCTTATGACTTTAAATTTGACCAAAGGTTAGTATAATAATCATAACTTCAATAGATACAAATAAAACTAGGTGCTCATAAGATCACAATAATTCCATAACAGCTAGAGGCATATCAAAACAATCAAACCTAGAGTGCGTTGTTCCTATGAATGTGTTGGATTTGAGATACCTCTACATCTACAATTGTTTCTTGGATAAAATATCCCTTCTCCTTCGAACACCCTCAAGATAGTGATACAGTTTAAACATATAAAGTACATACCTCTAGAAATAGCAGAGAACAATGACAAGTAGTGGCAGCAGCACCATCCAGAACCAACGGAGAACAACGACAAGCAGCAGTAGCATCACCATCCAGAAACAACGGCAAGCAATGATGAACCCTAAAACTTCAAAGTGATCCAACTTGCAATATGAAGGTAGTTGGAGATGCGTTAAGGTAGGGCACACTTGTTTGTGAAAGAATTAGGCTAAACGCAATATCTATTTGTTGGTTGTGGATCCTGATTATCTTCCTGATTCAGAGGTCTTTGTTTTCAGCTATGTTTATACCCCATGAAGACTTTACACCTTAGAAGAATGTACACTCCTCCACACGGGGCAGTGAAGGGGGGGTTTAGGGCTGAAGCCTTGGAAGGAAAAATCTCCTTGTAAATGTATATTGTAATTTCATATTAAATATGGACCATTCATTATAAGGTCGTAGATCTAATAGTAGAAGTTATGTTAGGGTTTTTTTTCCCTAGAAGGAAACCCTCTTTTATGAGGGAAATGTATTGCAGCTATGCATCATAATGAATATTGTATTCTGAGTGAGGAGACTGTGAGAGAAATAAGAGGAAGTTACAGTGGGTGTGTTGTAGGTTGTATCCCTTCATTTGCTGCATAATAATAAAGGAAGGATTTGACAATTTATCTGGTGAACGTAGCCCACACTGGGTGAACCACGTATATCCGTGTCTCTATTGTATTGTGTATATTATATGTTTTATTTCCACATTTGTTTTATTTTTGTTGCTCTGCGATCATGTTTTTCTAACAAATGGTATCAGAGTGAAAGGTAACTCACAGAAAAATAGGCTTCCTGGTTCGAGTGGGAGCAATGGTGGAAGATGAAAAGTTAATGGTTGAGAAATTTAATGGCCAAAAGTACCGTTTATTTATATTAGGATCTATTCCTAATATAAGATTATTTATCTAATATAAATAATCTTCCATTAGAAGGATMTATTCCTAATATTGGGTGRAATAAAAAATAAGCCGATGACGATGAAGGACGAAGAATGGGAGATTCTTGAAAAAAAGGCTCTAGGAATGATACGGATGAGCCTGGCAGCGTCAGTGGCTTTTATATTTCGAAAGAAAAGACAATGAAGGATTTTATGGACGCATTGGATAAACTATATGAAAAACCCTCAGAGTCCAATACGATATTTCTAATGAAGAGATTATTTAATATGAAGATGTCAGAAGGTGGATCTATTGCAGATCATTTAAATGAATTTAATACAGTTACTAATCAGTAAAGTTCTCTAAAAGTGGACTTTGATGATGAGGTTAGGGCTCTTCTAATATTGTGCTCATTTCTAGAAATATGGAAAGGCTTGGTCATGGTTGTAAGTAACTCTGTCTCTGGTTCGAACACTTTAAAATTTGATGATGTTGTTGGTGTTATCCTTAGTGAGGAAATGCGATGGAAAAGCACATGTGAGACATCAGGTAATACGTTAAACATGGAAAACAGGGGAAGACAAAAGGATAAAGGAAAGGGCTCAAGGAACCGCGAGAATTCTAGGAAGGGCAGATCCAAATCCAGACTCAGAAAGATAGACTACTAGAATTGTGGGAATAAAGGACATATGAAAAAAGACTGCGGAGCTCCAAAGAAACAAAGAGATGGACAATAGGAGAAAAATCAGGAAGCAAATGTAACAGGTAATGTGTTACAAGATGCTTTCATTCTTTCTGTAGATAATATTTTTGAGTCTTGGGTAGTAGATTTAGGGGCTTCATTTCATGCCACACCCCATAGCAAACATTTTATAGATTATGTTCAAGGTGATTTTGGATAGGTTCATTTGGGTGATGATGCACCATGCAAAATTTTTGGAATGGGAAAGGTAAAAATAAAGCAAAGGAATGGAAACCAATGGTTGTTGAAAGAGGTAAGACATGTTCCGGATCTAAGGAAAAATATAATTTCAATAGGGAAGTTGGAAAGTGAAGGTTGTATATCCATATTTACAGATAAGGTGTGGAAGGTCACCAAAGGATCATTGGTGATAGCAAAAGGAGAGAAGGTAGATAAATTGTATTTATGTACTGGTAATACTGACTCTTCTATCTCTTTAGCTTATCCAGGAGCGAATATAGCACTATGTCATCATAGGATTGGACACATGAGTGAAAAGGGGATGTAGATACTTCACAAAAGAAATTTGTTGCTGGATCTTAAACAAACTGATTTGGATTTCTGTGAGCATTGTGTTTATGGAAAACATAAGAGAGTCATATTTCTCAGAGTCAAAAAAGAAAAGAAGAGTGAAAGGTTAGAGCTTGTGCAGAAATATGCATGGGGACCATATCAGGTATCATCTCTTGGTGGCTCTCGTTATTATGCTACTTTTATTAATGATGCAACTAGAAAAACTTGGGTTTATTGCATTCGACAAAAATCTAATGTTTTTGATACTTTTAAGAAATGGAAATATTTTGTTGAGAATGAGACAGGAAAAAGGTTGAAGTGTCTCAGATCAGACAATGGAGGTGAATATTGCAGCAAGGATTTTGATGATTATTGTTCATACCATTGGCTTTGTAGAGATAAGATAGTTCCAGAAACACCACAAGAAAACAGTGTGTCAGAAAGGAGTACGTGTGAGATTGCATGTTGGTTTTCCCTTACAGTTCTGGGCAGATGCTGCAGATATTGTTGTTTACTTAATAAAAAAAGGACCTTCAATATATTTGGATGGTGTAATTTCAAAGGAGGCATGGATAGGTAAAAAGGTAAACTATTATTTTTTGAAGACTTTCGGTTGTGAAGCATTTGTCCATATTGAGAAAGAAAATAAAACAAAGCTTGAGGCAAAATCCAAGAAGTGTACCTTTATTGGACACAGTGTTAATGATTTTGGTTATCGCTTATGGGATTATGAAAATCATGAAATCATTAGGAGTAGAGATTTCATATTCAATGAGAAGGTCATGTACAAAGATCAGTCGCAGGGAAAGATACAAGAAAAAAAAAACAGAATACACAATGCTTGATGAGATTACTGGAAAATAAATTCCAAAGGTACCAGAAAATCAAAATGTACAACAAAGGGGATAGAAGGTACCTCAAATTCCTGCAAGTGTTGTTAGAATATCTACCAGGTTAAGTAGATCCCCTAAACAATACTCTCCTTCATTGTATTGTATATTTTTGACTGATTCTGGTGAACCAGAATGTTATGAAGAGGAAATGTAGGTAGACACTAAAAATAAGTGGGAGCAAGGAATGAAAGAGGAAATGGATTCCCTGGTAAATAACTAGACTTGGGATTTGGTTTAATTTCCTATAGGAAAAAGATCATTACAAAATAAATGGTCTTACAAGTTGAAGGAAGAAGATGGAGGCAAAAAATGGTACAAGGCTAGACTTGTTGTAAATGGGTTTGCACAAAAGAAAGGTATATATTTTGATGAAATATTTTCTCATGTTGTTAAAATGACTTCAATTAGGACTATTTTAAGTCTTGTGGCAGTATAATATTTGCATCTTGAACAATTAGATGTAAAAACAACTTTTCTCCATGGGATTTGGAGGAAGATATTTATATGCAATAACCACAAGGGTATGAGGTCAAAGGAAAGGATAATTTGGTATGCAGGTTGAAGAAGAGATTGTATGGCCTAAACAAGCTCTAAGGTAGTGGTATTTAAAGTTTGACACATTTATGCCATAACAAGGTTATAGTAGATGTCATTTTGATCACTATGTTTATTTTAAAAAGCTAGAAAATGGAAGTTATATTATCTTTCTATTGTAAGTAGATGACATGCTTGTTGTTGGGTCTAATATGAAGGATACAAATGTGCTCAATAAGAAATTAGCTAATTCATTTGCGATGAATGATTTGGGTGCTGCAAAGAAAATCCTTGGTATGAGAATAAAAAGAGACAGGAAAAATCGCAAATTGACATTGTCTCGAGGTGAGTACATAGAAAAGGTATTGGAGAGGTTTAGAATGCAGAATGAAAAACCAGTTAGTACACATTTGGCCATCCATTTTAAATTAACTAAGTAAATGTGTCCCAAGACATAGGAGGAGATAGAATACATGTCCAGGGTCCCTTATTCATCAACAGTTGGCAGCTTGATGTATGCAATGGTTTGCACAAAACCAGATATTGGACATGCAGTGGGAGTTGTGAGCATGTATATGAACAATCCAGGCAAAGAACATTGGGATGAATTAAAGTGGATTATCATGTATTTGAGAGGTACTTCTACTCATGCATTATGTTTTGAAGGTTTGAACATTTTTCTACAGGGATATGTTGATTTAGATATGGCAGGTGATAAAGATAGCAGGAGGAGCACCACAAGGTATGCTTTTACTGTAGGTGGAACAATAGTAAGTTGGATTTCAAAAATGAAAAAGGTTGTTTCACTTTCAAAAATAGAAGAAGAGTATGTTGTTTCTACGAAGGCTAGTAAATAAATGATTTGATTATAGAGGTTTATGGAGGAATTGGGAAAGAAGTAGGAGAATAGAAGATTGTACTGTGACAGTTAGAGTGCACTCATATTTGAAATAACTTATCCTTCCATTCAAATACTAAGCATATACAACTTAGGTACCATTTCATATTATCCATCTTGGAAGATGGACATTTGAAATTGGGAAAGATACACACTAGCCAGAATCCTACAGACATGTTAACTAAGGGAGTAACCAGGGAGAAACTGTTGATTAAGGTTGGTTGTCATTGATGTCAACCCTTGAAGAAAGCCCCACAACACAAAGGTTTGGATAATGAACCCAAGATTGTTTGATGTAAATATGACTCATTATTTTCTTGTCATGGTTGATAAGAATTAAATATGGATGAACTCCAAAGTGGTCCCCTTATGGTGAAATCCCTCATGGGAAGACGCTTTGTGGAGTAAGACACTATTAAATTTGAACATTTTTGCGATGAAGTAGAGACAAATTTTAGTCGGCATAGAGTTGGTTTTGCGACCAATATAATTGTTTTTTCCGTCGGTCTAGCGACCACACATGGATCTTCACCGGTCTAGCGATTGGAAAAAGAAGCCTATTCACAATAGGGAAATGTTTGGCTTGCGACGAATTTTAGTCGGTCAAATGACTAATATTAGTCGCAAGAGTGACCAAAACAACCCTGGAAAACTTAGTTAATAAACCACTATTAGTCGATAGAACAATGAATATTAGTCGCTAGAACAACCAAACCATCAGTTAAAAAGGTCAAAAGAAGGAGGATCAGTTAGTCGCTAACTGACTAGCGACGAACAGGTTCGTCGCTCTAGCAACTAATAGGTTAGTCGCTAAAGCGACCAACACATTGATGTTTGCGACCAATTGGCTATACTAGCGATGAACAATTTTGTCTCTCTAGCGACTAACAGGTTAGTCGCTAAAGAGACCAATTGGCTATACTAGCGACAAACAGGTTGGTCGCTAAAGCGACCAATATTGGGGTTTAAAAAAAAAAAAAATTATGCCATTCACACAGGATCTATGCAAATCTGACCTACATGAGCATTCTTTAATAACAAAAATGAAATGTTCCATGACTATAAGATTGACTAACATATATGTAATAAGGAAACATGTATAGGTTTTGGAAGTCATACCATTTTGAAAAATGTAATGGGTTCAAGAAACAACACTTCCAAATTTACAAGAAACAAGAAGATGACGTATTTGTATATAGATGTATGAGTAGGAAGAAATATTTATACATACATAGTGTGTAGATAGATGTATGGACTAGTCTTACTCTGTAAGTAATATTTTATGAATTGTTTTTTTCTAAATATTTTTTTCGGAAAATGCACCTTATATTACTTCAAATAAACAATAGAGTTACAACAAATAGACTCTTAAGTTACAGTTATAAGGATTTATTCGTTGTCTTCCAATTTTAAAACTCATGTAATTAGAATGTATAAAACATAAAGATAGCTAGCATTGACTAGCTAGGGGTTATTGTATACTAAAAAGTCAAGGGATGCCATGAAAGAACTATTCCTTAACCCGACATAGTCTACGTCATTTGAATATCCAATATGTGTAGGTATCTCTCCTCTTTGAATAGCTTCCATCGATGACCATAGTGAAGAAACAGATATACCCTTCATGTCCAACACCATTTCTCTATTTCAGAGGTTTATAAATAATGTAGTCTTGAGTATTTTAAGATGGCATTTTAGACATGCATAATACCCCCTTTGGTGTTCTTATGCCATACGTGGTCGCTTGCATTCTTACTTTCATGCTTTTAAGATCAATAGCAAGTCAGTACCTTGAAAAAGATATCCCTCTCATTTGAGTGATGGACAAGTCCAACACAAGGGATGCTTCTTCGATGACCCAAGGGGGATTGCAAGGGAGAAGCCAAGGAGAAGAATGAAGCACCCCTATAGGTCACAATGAAAGTTTATAGGAACTTCATGGAGGTTGAGTATCAGTCAAGGAAAAGGTTTCCAATGGATAGTACCTACAAAGCAATGTTAGACAATCAAAGCCAATAACAAATATGATGGAGGGTGTATGCCCTTATAATCCTCCCAAGGTCTAACAAAATAACCTTTAATTCAAGAAGAAATACATAAAATTGTAGAAATTCCTTACCTAATATATGAATTAGCAAGCACAAGCCTTACTTATCAAAGAAAATCCAATGATTTGTCAAGAAGAAGCATCCAAGAGAAGTTGCTAGCCTTTATTGCACCATTAGACAAGTGTTGCATCTATTTTTCACAAGAAAAGAAGAGATTGAAATTTCAGTCCAAGAGAGTTGTCTCTCAAGTGATGAGTTATATTTGTGACAAATGACCTGCCTCATATTTATATGAGGAAACCCAAGCCCTAGTTTGTCCACTTTACATTTAAATCCATAATCTTAGGCCTAAAACCTAAGTTGCAATGCTTAATTAGCAAATCGATTTGTCTTTTTCCCACATAGGCTTACAAAATGACCAAAAAAAAAATGATGGGACATTAACCCATAAAACTCTCTCCAAGGTGGCACGTGCGATGGAAAAGCCTCCAAAGGCTAGCACATCAAGCTAGAAAAGTGCCATGTCATCCCCAAATTAAGTAATAGAGTGGGGCTTCAAACCCACAACATCACCAAATTTTCCAAACATGTGAAAAGTCCCATAAAAATGTGATGGCATGCCTCCCAAGAGAGACATTTTGGCAAAAGAGGGTGAGGTCACCCCTCCTTCATCATCCAGAGCCTTGTCCAAGTGCTAAAGTCACCTTCCCAAGTGCGACGTTCATCTTGCAAGGTCTCCAATGAGTGGGGCACTGCATCCAACCCTTAGATGAGACAATATGAGCTCTTGATATGTCAAGAACCCCATGCCCGAGAGTTTTTTTCCTCATCCACCTCATACTCATTACATGATCTAGAGAGGGTCTTCTTGGGAAACATTCCTTGACTTGGGGATTGACCTACCCAATAGGGCATCATGACACCCCTCCCATACCTAAATTTGGCAAAGTTTATAAGGTCTTTCAGCATTTGTTTTATTTGAAAAGGGTGGACTTAATGCACTTGTTTGGGTCGTTCTTTTATTGAATGTGCATTACTTGGTATGATTCATATGACTTATGGACCCTAGGAGGGAGTATTTTCTTGTATTTGCAGGACCTTGCCCAATGAAAGTCATTCATGAAGGGACTAAGCCGCTTGGACCTTCATAGGGGCCTAAAATCTGATTGGATGGATGTTGTGCCCCACACATTGGAGGCCTAGGATGATGGGATTTGCACCTTGGATGATGTCTCTAGCACATGAATGAGACCCAAAACCATAAAAAGGAGATGACATCAACCTCCTATGCCAAAACGTCTCTCTCTTGCATTATGATGTCACACATTGAGGAGATTGTTCGGTGTATTTTGTGCATTTGGTGGTGTTGTGGGCTTGTGACCCCACACTTTTTCTTGATTTGGGGATGACATGGCACATTTATAGCATGACGTGCTAGCCTTTGGAGGATTACCTTCACACGTACCACCTTGGAGAAAAGTCGTGTGGGATTACATGCCATTATTTTGTCATTTTTTATCATATTATACCCTATGTGGGTAGAAATAGCAAAACGTTTTGCTAATTAAGCATTGCAACTTTGGTTTTGACCTAAAATTAAGGACTTGATTGTAAATGTGGACAAACATGACTTGGGTTTTCCTCTATAAATAGAGACAAGTCATTTTCATTTGAACATAACTCACTTGTGAGGGTTATCCCTCCCTAAGGAAAATTTCAGCCTCTTTATTTTCTCTTGTGCATTGTGGAAAAAGGCTTGTCTTTGGAATTTTGGAGAAAATCGATTTCTCTTGAGGCTATATCTAGGATGAATGTGGATGATATTCGGTAAATAATAGGGTTTGGCATCTATATTCTTGGATTTGTGAGTATATTTGATCAATGTCTTATCTTTGTTAAAGGATTTTAAATTTTAAAACCCTAGGAGAAGTACAAAGGTGTACATCCTGCACTAGATATCTTTCATTATTTGTCTTGGAATTGTTCTAGATTTT
>JASDQU010348451.1:0-12302 GCA_032191745.1 Picea mariana
ACTCGCTTCTCTGCTCCCCAAAACCTCAAGCTAATTAATTACATCAAGCATAGGAAGGTCATCATTCTTGTTGATAGTGGAAGAACCCATAATTTTATTCAACGTCGCATTGCCCCAGAAACTAATTGTTATATCTGTGCAGTCAATAATTTCCAAATCATGATTGCCAATGGCAGGTCCATGAAATGTGGAGGGCATTGTGAAAATGTGTGTCTCCAATTTGGTGACTACCATTTGAAATCTCATATGTTTTCTATCGACATGGACGATTGTAACATTGTGTTGGGTGCAGAATGGCTAGGGACTTTGGGTCCCATTCTCATGGATTTTGAGGACTTAACCATGCAATTTGACCAGGAGGGCCAACAATATAAGTTCCAAGGCATCATCGTCGGGTCCCCATAGATCATTAGTTCCCATCGCATAGAAAATATGCTAAAAAAAGGTCATTCTGGCATTATTTCCCAACTCCATGCCATCCAAGCCACTGAGACACCCTTTGTGCCACAGGACCTCCAATCCATCCTCTCTAAACATCAAATGGTTTTTTCCACTCCCCAAGGACTCCCTCCTTCCTATGGTGTTCATGATCATTCCATTCCCCCTGTCCCAGTAATCCTTCCTCCCAATATTCGTCCCTATCATCGCCCATTTTCCCAAAAAAATGAAATTGAGAAAATGGTTCAAGAACTGCTCAACGCAGGTGTTATCTGCCCTAGTACGAGCCCCTACTCTTCTCATGTGGTCATGGTCCTTAAGAAAGAAGGTTCTTGGTGCATGTGTCCTAACTTCCGTGCCCTCAACAAACTCACCATTAAAGAAAAATTTCTCATTCCTTTTATTGATGACCTCTTGGATAAATTGAGTGGCGCCCAATTCTTTACTAAACTTGATCTTCGTTTGAGCTACCACCAGATCCATATGAAAGAGGTAGACATTCCTAAGAATGCCTTTAGAACTCACGAGGGCCACTATGAGTTTTTGGTCATGCCCTTTGGCTTGTGTAATTCTCCATCCACTTTTCAAAGCCTCATGAATCATGTCTTCCATCCTTTTCTCCGTCATTTTGTGTTAGTTTTATTTGATGATATCCTCATTTACAGCAAAACCTAGACATACCATCTTGTTCATGTGGATTGAATTCTCCATCTACTCTCTCAGCACCAGTTTTTCCTCAAACAATCTAAATGTGCTTTTGGCGCCTCAAAGGTAGAGTACTTGGGTCATCTTGTTGGCAAGGACGACATCAGGGTGGATCCTAAAAATATTGAAGCTATGCAAGATTGGCCTCACCCAAAGAC
This sequence comes from Picea mariana, assembly GCA_032191745.1. Classification (NCBI taxonomy): domain Eukaryota; kingdom Viridiplantae; phylum Streptophyta; class Pinopsida; order Pinales; family Pinaceae; genus Picea; species Picea mariana. The sequence continues at coordinate 1,302 of JASDQU010348451.1, forward strand.
TCTCAAAATCTTGTGGGGATTTCTGGGTTTAACAGGTTATTATCAAAAGTTTGTTAAGAATTATGGAAAGATTGCAGCACCTCTCACTACACTACTTAAAAATAATTCTTTCACTTGGACTCCAACAACTGCTCAGGATTTTCAAACCTTGAAGATGGCCATGTGCACCACTCCAGTCCTGGCCCTTCCTGATTTCACAAAGACCTTTGTCCTAGAATGTGATGCTTCCGGGAAAGGAATTGGTGATGTCCTTATGCAAGAGGGGCAACCATTGTCCTTTACCAGCAAACAATTGTCCGAGAGAAATTTGGGCAAATCAATCTATGAAAAGGAAATGTTGGCTATTCTTCATTCTGTGGATCTTTGGCGACCTTATCTATTGGGGAAACACATCCAAATTAAGACATATCATCAAAGCCTCAAGTATTTTCTGGAACAACACTTTTCCTCCCCCAAGCAACAAAAATGGGTGAATAAGATAAGCTCCCGATTTGTAAAGTTTTAGTATATGTAATTGAGATTTCTTGTTTAATGTAAGTCAGTTTCCTTTCATCTCTTTGTAACAACTATGTTAGAATGCTCGGGCATGGATGATCCATTCGAGGGTGGTTGTTTTTTTGTGATGTATGTTTGATCACAGTGACATTGCAACCAGTTTTAATCAGTTTCTTGTGTTTTATTTTCCCTCTAATACTGAGAGCTTGGGCATGAATGATCCAGTCGGGTTGTTGTGACTGTATTGTAATGAATGTTTGATTGCAGTATTGATATAGTATTTTTAGTTTCTTGAAGTCACGAATTCAAGAGGATCTTGTATTTGAAGATTTTCCTCCTTAGTTTGTTGTAAGACCGGGTGTCCATAGCAGACCTCTTCACTCTCCTCAAGTTCTTCCCCCTACTCACCACTATACCAAACTTACTGACTGAAGTTAGACCAAGACCTCACCTGCTTGTGCTTTCCAACCCAGTTTTTTGAGTTAGAACGATACCATCCTGAGTCTGCATCCATTAGACTGCATTTAAATTTATCCTTTGTGACATACAAACTGATGGGTATCAGGCTTACCTCTACCACAATCCAAAGGTGACTTCTGGTGCTAACATTTCTGGCACCGTTGTCGGGGACGAATTGAATATTTTCCCTGGGATTGAACAACAAATATTACTGGTTTTGAAGGTGCATTCGAACTTAGTACATCAAATATTTCAACTATGCACCTGGTGACTCCACTGTGGTGACTCCATCGATGTGAATCCACTGGTGACTCCACTGTGGTGACTCCATCGATGTGAATCCACTGGCGAATCCACTGTGGTGACTCCATCGATGTGAATCCACTGGTGACTCCATCGATGTGAATCCACTGGTGACTCCATCGATGTGAATCCACTGGCAACTCCACTGTTTCAACTGTGGCTTATAGAGGCAGACACACGAGGTCCACTCCAAAGTTGCCTTTAGCTACACCTGAAGCTGACCCAATAAAAATTGTAAGAAAGGGGAAGGCCCTTCAAGAAAGTACTTCTACCGCTGAACCATATATTTCTGATGATTTTTACTATCCTCCTTTAGAAACTCCAATATCTGCTTCTCATTTTCCTATCATACTATCTATTGGAGTTTCCCGAAATTTAAATTTTGGGAGTGTTCCTATTGAGTTTTCCCCTCCTGGTCTGAGATTGGAGGGAGAAATCCTTGTCACTCCTCTCTCCCCTGAATTTGTACCTTGGTCTAGACTCAGGACCCCAGAAGATTTTCCCACTCCATGTTTTATTACTCCTCCTCATGTTAGAGTTACCAATTTTGCATAAAGGGAAACCTATTTTCCTTCAATCCCTTAAGCCTTTTCTCCAAATCCTCTGTTGTTCCCCTTTCCTCTTGGAAGCTCAGTTCTAGTCTCCCCTATTCGAACCCCATCCCCTCCTAGTTCTCCTCCGCCTATCATCCCTATGGCAGGTGCCAATCCTCCTAAAAACAGAATGGACGCCATAGTGGCTGCAAGATATTCCCCTCTAGTCTTACCTCAGCTAATGAATGCTCTCCTGAATGGATATTACCTATAGTATATGCCCAAGTTCACTGGAGAGGAAGACATAACTGTTGAAGGGCATCTTGTTGCCTTCTACAGTTATGCAGAAAATCTGAACATTGAAAATGAGGATGTCTGGATGAGACTCTTTGTCCAGAGCCTTGATGGTGAGGTTAGGAAATGGTTTAGGGGATTGACCCCTGGATCTATTGCTAGGATTGAAGCTCTAGATGATGTCTTCTTGAGAAAGTGGGGGGATAAAAAATATTTTATGTTTTATATCAAAGAGTTCGGGTCAGTAAAGAGAAAGGAGGGAGAATGTGTCTCTGACTTCTCCAAAAGATTCAACAAAATGTACAACAAGATCCCTGCTGAGATAAAGCCTACAAAAGCCTCTGCCAAAATCACTTATGCTAGTGCTTTTGGCTCACATGCAAGATGTAGCCTTGGAAGTGGAGTCAAATGTGTTGGCCGTTAAGCAACTCAAGAATAAGGCTGATAGAGACATACCAAGGAAGAGATCTAAAGCCTCCACCTCTAGTTCCTCTGTTTCCCCCCCTCAAATGGATGAAGTAACCAAGTTACTAAAATCACTTTCAACTAGAATGGAAAAATTAGAAGTAGAGGGGAAGTCGACATACAGAAATCCTCAAAATGTTGATAACAAAGGCAACTTCAGAAGGTCGAATAACAATGTTCCTCGGATTATGCCAACGGAACAAAGGGACAGAGATAGAAATGATCAGAAAATTCAAACCCCTCTCCAAAATAACCTTGTTATTGATGAGGAAGGGGAAGAAGAAGAGCTTGACCCTAAATTCATTGTATTGGAGACACATCACCATTTCCTCATTTAACTCAATCTACATATGAGGAATCCCTCATAAATAGCCAAATAAATGAGTTGAGTAAGGGGGAGAAGGCAAATATTGGTCCTATAAAATACAACCTCTGATCTAAGAAGAAATAAGGGAAGTCTGACATCTTTGATCGACCCTCAAGAGAAGAGAAGCCTACTAAAGACACAACAAACATCAGCAAGGAAAAGAAAGATCAGAATCCTACACCAAGAGCCAAAGACCCTGTCCTAAAGGTGAGAGAAATTCTGAAGCCCCCTTCCTCCTTTAGCTTTGGGCATGAAATTCAGAAGATCGGAATCCATGTCCCCCTTTCAGAGCTAGTCAAGCATGAAAACTTCAAAAGGTCTGTCTCTAAGTTGTTGCAGTCCGAGCCATCCTGCCATTCCACAGACTCAGTGAATCTCCAAGATGAAAAGCCAACAATCATCTTAGGTCCTATGGTAGAAGATAGAGATGATTCATCCCCTCCTTTCTACACATCATTTAACATACATGATAAGGTGTTTCATAATTGTCTGATGGACTCTAGGGCATCTCATAATCTCATGCCCAAAATTGTCATGGAAGAGCTCGGATTAGAAATCACTAAAGCCTATCATGATTTGTATTCTTTTGATTCAAGGAGAGTGCAATGTCTTGGGGTCATCAAAGATCTGGTGGTGACTTTGTTCCAACTGCCCATGAAAGGTGTGGTCATGGATATCATGGTAGTTGATGTTCCTCCCAAGTTCAGCATGTTATTGTCAAGATCTTGGATAAAAAGGCTTGGGGGAACATTGCAAATGGACCTCACATATGCTACCATTATAGTGTTCAAAGGGGAGCATAGAAGACTTTACAGAGAAGCTCAGTTGGCCTACATTATCAGTGATGAAGCAGACCCCACCAATCATCCTATATTTTCCCTTGATATTGATTTGGGATCCATCTTATTGCAGCTCACCGATGCCCCTAAACCTCCTCTTGAGGTCAGAAAGTCCGTTACTCTCTTTGAATATTCTCCTCCAATCACCTCTATGTGGAAACTATTTTTCGATGGAGCCTCTTCTAGAGAAGGTGCTAGTGTTGGAGTAGTCTTTGTTTCCCCTTCTCAGGAAACCATATCTCTGTAATACAAATTAGAGTTTGAAATTACCAATAATGTGGCAGAATATGAAGCTCGTGTTTTAGGTTTGAGGGATGCAAAAGACATGGGAATTGAGGAGATATGAGTGTTTGGGGATACTGAGTTGATTGTCCAGTAGATCAGAAATGCTTATCAGGCCAAACATCCTTGGCTCAGAAGTTACAGAAATGAAGTGTGGGACGTGGTTGACAGCTTTTTCTCGGTTTTCAACATTTCATTCGTTCCCAGAGAATAAAATGTTATGGCCAATTCTCTGGTTGTTTCAGCGAGCCATTTCAGAGTCCCTCTGTCACCTAAACTCAGGTATGATGTACAAGTGAAATATAGACCCTTCATACATGATAACGTTAGACATTGGAAATTGTTTGAGGACGATCTTGAGATCAAAAGGTTCCTGGAAACTATTGATGAGTTTTCAGCATTGCATATTGATCAAGATCCTGACTCCGAAGTCGATCCTTCTGCTAATTTTTTTCTGAACAAGATTGTTGATCATCGTATTGTCCGAGAAATCATATCCCAAAGGGACTAGTTCCTTTGGAAAGATTATTTTACAGGAATGATGTGGCAGCAAAGGGTAAAGTTTCAAGCAAGGATGTTGATGTGGCTAAGTGTGATATTGGCACCAAGGGGAATCCAAAATTTGTCAAGTTGTCAAGCAGCTTGTCAAGGGAGAAGAGGGTTGAGTATACTGAGTTATTAAGAGAATTCACTGATGTGTTCGCCTAGACCTATGAATACCTCAGAACATATGACAACAGTGTCATTGAGCATAAGATCTCATTGAAAGAGGAGGCCAAACCATTTAGGTAGAAATTAAGACTAATAAATCCTATGTTTCTGCCTATTATGGAAAGGGAGGCAAAGAAGTTGTTGGATGCCCAAATCATTGTCCCTTTGAGATATTCCGAATGGGTGGCCAACCTGGTCCCAGTGAGGAAAAAGAGTGGAGAAATCAGACTCTGTGTCGATTTCAGGAACCTGAACAGAAGCTCGAAGAAGGACAATTACCCTTTTACAAAGATGGAACATATATTGCAGAGGGTGACAGGTGCATCCAAAATTTCCATGATCGATGGAATTTCGAGCTACAACCAGATCTCTGTCCTACCTGAAGACAAATAAAAGACAACCTTCACCACTCCTTGGGGTACTTTCATGGATGCCAAAATTCCCTTTGGATTGATGAACGTGGGGGCCACCTTCCATCAAGCCATGGACATCGCCTTCATTGGATAAAGGGATATATTTGTGGTCATATATCTGGATGACATAACTGTGTTTTCCAGATTTGATAAAGAACATCGTTGCCATCTAAGAAAGGTATTCGTGAAATCAATAAGGTTCGGTCTCTCTCTAAACCCCAAGAAATCATTGTTTTCCATGCAAGAAGGGAAATTACTGGGGCACATAGTATCAGCTGAGGGAGTTAGGATCGATCCCCGCTAGGTGGAATCAATCCAAACCTTGTCACTTCCCAGATCTAGGAAGGAAGTTCAGTCTCTCCTGGGAAAAATTAATTTCTTGAGAAGGTTCATTCCAAATTTTGTTGAATTGGTGAAACATATCACAGCCATGCTCAGGAATGGGAATGAAGTAAAATGGATCATAGAGCCCAGAGAATCCTTCAACAAAATCAAACATTAATTGATTGAGGCACCTGTGCTGATCAGTCCTGATTATTCCAAGGATTTTCTAATTTTTTCCTTTTCTTCGTTTGATACAGTGGCAGTTGTTTTGATACAAAAGAACGATACAGGGTTGGAGCAGCTTATCTTTTTTTTCAGCAGAGCATTGAGGGATGCATAGATCAGATGGCATCATAGAGAAGTAGTCCTATGCCTTGGTGAAAGCTCTCAAATATTTCAGAGTCTATGTTCTGCATTCAAAAAACATTGTGTATATTCCTTCATCTTCTGTGAAGGAAATTCTCATTCATCCTGACATAGATGGGAGAAGGAGCAAGTGGATTGTCAAAATGCTCAAATTTGATCTGGAAATAAAACCCACCAAGCTAGTAAAGGGTCAAGGTTTACCCAAGTTGTTGGTTGAATCTAATTGTAAAGCTTTGGGGGTTAAATTCATCAACACTTTCTCAGAAGACCAGTAGGCTGAAGCGTTTGATGAAAGTCCTTGGGACAACCCTCCATTAGCAGAATGCACCTAGTACAAAGATATTGTATTTTTTCTGCAGGATTTGCGGCCTCTAGATGGTATGGGAAGGAGCAAGGAAAGAGATTTAAATATCAAAGCAAATAGATATTTCCTTATTGATCAGGTATTGTATTAGAAAGACCCTCTAAGAGTGCTTCTGAGATGTCTAGACCCACAGAAGGCCCAAAGGATTATGTTTGATTTTCATAGCAGTCTATGTGGGGGACATCATTTATGGAAAACCACAACCTACAAAATTCTCAGGGTTGGCTACTACTAGCCTACTCTATTCACTGATGTCTGTGTGAAAGTCAGGGCTTGTATTAAATGTCAAAAATTCTCTGGAAAGCAACAACTCAAGTCCCTGCCACTTAAGCATGTAGTAGCTTTAGGTCCCTTTCAGAAGTGGGGCCTATATTTTATTGGGGATATTCACCCTCCTTCAAGTGGTCATCACAGGTGGATCTTAACTGTAACAGATTATTTTACCAAGTGGATAGAGGCTATGCCCACAAGGAACACTTCTCATAAGGTGATCATTAGTTTTCTGGAGGATAGTATAGTAAGGTTTGGTTGTCCGACCAGAATCGTCACTGACAACGCTGCATCCTTCAAAGTTGAACCATTGATCAGGTTTTGTGAGAAATTCAGAATAACACCGATTCACTCTACCCCCTATTATCCCTAAGGAAATGTATTAGCGGAATCCTCTAACAAAATCCTGGTAAAGATCATCAAAATATTTCTAGAGGATAACAAGAAAGCATGGGATTCAAAGCTCAAATTTTCTCTGTGGGATGATAGAGTGACAACAAAGCGATCCCTGGGCATCTCTCCTTTCCAGTGTGTATATGGGATTGAAGCAATTTTTCCTTCTCAGCTCACCTTGCCTGTGGCGAAGTTCTTCCAATACTGCCAAGAAGAGCCTGATGACATGATCAGGAGGATTCATCAGCTGATAGAAGTGCAACAGACAAGAGAGTAGATGACAGACAAAGCACATGACCGTTAGTGAAGGATAAAGGAGGTGTTTGATAGGAAAGTAAGAAAAGAGGATTTATAGCGGGGAGATCTAGTGCTCAAATGGGATGTGCCCAAATAGGACAAGGGAAAACAAGGTAAAATCGAAGCCCTTTGGATTGATCCCTTCAAGATTTATGAGATATTGCAAAATAATACTTACAGGTTGTAGAATTTGGAGGGAGACGAAGTTTTTGGTGGCCCTATAAATGGGCACTTCCTGAAAAAAAAAATTTTTTAAAGCCACAATCGACGTCTCACCATTGTAAATACCATCTCTATTTGATGTTTATTTTTTTTTTAATAGGAGACTCCATAACCCAAAGCAAAGGCACTCGAGCTGCGCGTTCTTGGCAGCTCGCAGAGAGCATGCCACCCCCTGTGGAGCCAAATGTTAGCACATAAATCTGTCAAGGTCTTGAGAGTTATGGTTTCTACCTAGCTCTGCGATTTTTGCCTATTTTCCTCCTTTTGTAGACCCGATCTTAGTTTACCTCTCGTCTTGTAGTTTTCAGTTGTTTGCCTTCATCCGTTTGATTGACCCGTTTTCCTTGTTAGCTCATCTGAGAAATATCAACCCTTAGCCTTTATGTTTTCCCTACGGTCGATCACTTCTCCCTTTGCCTTGTTGTTGATCCTTCTGTTTTCCCAAGCCCTCAATCAGTCATCCAAGTAATTGTTCACAGGCCGCAGTTGTGAGCACCAAGCACAACACTTGAAGTAGTCGAATATAAAGTCAAATCAAGTGAGTGAGAAAGATAATTTTTCAACGGCGGAGATCCATCAGATAGATCGAATCGGTAGCCATCAAGTAATCGGGACCATTCAATTGCACGAAGAATAGCGCCAGGCAGAGTTGTGAAATCATGATGTCATCTTAGTCATTAATCCCGGAAAGGAAACGTGGTGCGTGATCAACATAGTTGTGATTTCACGAGGCGGAAAGGTCAAAGAGTAGAGTCATGAGGACTCACGAAACGCGAAGTCGTGAAATAATCCAGGCCATCCACTCTAGCAGGATGTGTGGTGCCATATCTAAGCCGCAGAGAAAGTCTTTCAGAAAAGATGAGGTAAGAAGTGTCGATGGCCCGAGGTCCCAAAACATCGATATGATCTGGGTCGTCTAACGCAAAGAGACACGTGTCACCCGATCTGAAGGGGTCATGATTTCGCAACTCAGAAGTTTGAAAAGGGAGCGTAACGTGAGTTCGCAAAATGTGAAATCAGGACACGCCCGAAAGATGGGCCAGCAGTCACAACCCGCAGTCATATGTAAGATGGGCCAAAATGAAGGGGAAAGCACCTATCAAAGCATCAGGCAGCTGAAGATGTTCAAGGAAATGATCTTGGCCATCGTATTCGAGGCAAATCCAACCGTTGATCCAAATGGGCCATTTCGCAGGAGCGAGCATCGAGATTTTTGAAATCAAGGGGAGTGAAAGCTCCTGAAATGCGAAATCCCGAGATTTCATATGGATAAGCATGAGGTCATGGCCCGTGGTCACATGGGATAAAGGAAAGGGAGTTGCACAAAGAATCAAAGCACCCAAGTTGGTCACAGAGAAATATCTTTGTGACCTCGAGGAACCAGAATTGATTCAAAGGAGTTGTGAGCTCGCCTAGAGTATTCATGGGTGTCAGGCTCCATCCTGATCCCAATGAGGGTAGTTAATGAAATTAGGGAAGGTGGTTGAAACCTTGTTTCACCAAATAAATGGAAAGCATGGAAAATATGGTCGTGGAGGGAAAACTATCAACTGAAAGTTCCATGTCATGGATTTTCTTATGAAGCCCATACCGATCTGATCTTCCGTCTGACAGAAGAATGCAAGTGCAACCTGACAGAAGAAGATGCAGATGAAAATCCTTGAACGCAATGACTAGAGTGTTCTTCTAAAGGGAGCAATTTCTTTTGAGTATAAGTACTCAGTTTTAATAGTTTGTTAGGGTCGATGGTTGAGCTAAGCTCCTGATTTGTAAAGTTTTAGTGAACACTCTCATTCTCTGGTTATGTATATGTATTTGAGACTTCTTGTTTAATGTAATTCGGTTTCCTTTCATCTCTATGTAATAGCTATGTTATAAATCTCAGGCATGGATGATCCAGTCGAGGGTGGTTATGTTTTTGTGATGTATGTTTGATCACAGTGACATTGCCACCAGTTTTAATCAGTTTCTTGTGTTTTATTTTCCCTCTGATACTAAGAGATCGGGCATGAATGATCCAGTCAAATTGTTGTGACTATATTGTAATGAATGTTTTATTGCATTACTGTTATAGCTTTTTCAGTTTCTTGAAGTCGCTAATTCAAGAGGATCTTGTATTTGTAGCTTTTCCTCCTTAGGTTGTTGGAAGACTGGATGTCCATAGCAGACCTCTTCACTCTCCTCAAGTTCTCCCCTCTACTCACCACTATACCAAACTTACTAACTGAAGTTAGACCAATACCTCACCTTCTTGTGCTTTCCAACCTAGTTTTCTGAGTTAGAACAATACCATCCTGAGTCTGTGTCCATTAGACCACATTTAAATTTATCCTTTGTGACATACAAATTGATGGGCATCAGGATTACCTCTATCGCAATCCAGAGGTGACTTATGGTGCTAACAGAGGGTATGAGAACTTTTGTCTTCGATATTATTGTAATAGATCTCTGCTCTGCTGGAGGCTGCCCCCTCGAAGAGGCAAGAGAACATTGCTCTCGGTAATCAAAGTGTTATTTCTGGTGTTATTTTTTTATCATTTTGGTATTATCATAGTGTTGTTGTGGTTATATTGTTGTTCATCTACCATTTCTAGATATTTATTTATGTTCTGCATACTTTTTATATCTGGAATATTACAATATATCGGATAAGGAAGGCGGTCGAATACTGGGTGAAAATGGCCCAAGAAATTCAGCGGGAGATTCAAGATAAATGGGTTGATTACGAAAGGAGTTGGGTCAAGATTAATCGGGGGATGAAAAATATCGGTCTCCCAGAATTTGACTCACCCAAGGAATTTGTCAACTTGCATGACATAGTCAAACAACATGCAAAATAAGACTCAGCATGGATTGCAGAGATATCAAAGGTGGCGAGCATGGCACCAGGTCAAGTTCAATAGTTCATGGAGCACCCAATCAAGGCTCGAACAGTATTACAACAATTAATTGTCAAAATAGTTAAGTATCGGGCACAGACAGTAGAATTTAAAGAAATCCTTTCAGCCCTGATGGACCAACACAGATTCTCGTATGCCAACACATGCAAGGAACTTTTCATCAAGTGATCAGAGTATGAGAAGAGTCATCCAATTCAGTGAAACCATTTGATGACTCTTAGAAGACAGAGAGATGGAAGCGCCATGTGGTGATGTTTTGTTTTACTTAGCTCACACTTTGATAGTTATTTTTAGTTAATGAATAGTTATAAATAAGAGGATCGACCTTTTAGAAAGGGTCGATGGTTTTGGCAAAGACCCTCATTTTTTTGGAATTGTAAAGAGCTATTTCAGAACTACCTTAATTGAGAAGTCTTGTTTAGGACCGGAGACAAACTTATGTTTTTCATCAAAGGAGCGTGTGATTAGATTTGAGGAGGAATTACTTTTGACTTTGTTTCATGAATGGATTTTGTAATGAGTAAGAGTTTTCAGAATCTATTGATAAGTTAGCTGATTCAATATTTTTGTAGTTCTTGTTGTTAATGATGGAAAACAAATCGTTGTTTTAATGTGTGATTAATGATTATAGCTAAGGAAAATATTTTTATTTCCATCATTTTATTGCATGTATGTTTTCTTTCGATAATTGTATCTCAGTCTGT
>JASDQU010348453.1:0-10647 GCA_032191745.1 Picea mariana
AGAACTTGGTCATGGCACATAATAGAATGAAGCAGCAAGCAGATCAAGGTCACTCAGAACGTCAATTTGCAGAAGGGGATCAGGTGTTTCTAAGATTTCAACCATATAAGCAAACTTCCCTCAAGGCCAAGCATTGTCAGAAGCTAGCACCCAAATTTTATGGCCCTTACACAGTTCCCAAGCATGTGGGACAAGTCGCATATCAATTAGCTCTGCCCAATCAGTCAAAGCTAGATCTTGTTTTTCATGTTTCATGCTTCAAGAAGGTGATTGGAACCAGGTGCCAAATTCAAACCAACCTTCCAGAGTTAGCTGAAGAAGGATCCATTTGGCTACAGCCAGAAGCAGTTTTGGACCAGCATGAGCGTCGCCTGCATCAGAGAACCATCAAGGAAGTGCTAGTATAGTGGAAAGATTTGACTCCAGCAAATGCCACTTGGGAACCAGCTACCATTCTGCAGCAGTTTCCACATCTTAAGCCTTGAGGACAAGGCTCTTTTTAAGGGGGCAGACATGTTAAGTCCCTAACCCACACATAGGTATATCAATGTATTCGAATGTAATAAAGGTCAATATTAATAAGGCCTTTCAATAAAATAGAATAAGGTGGATGTAAGAATACATAATAGAAGCTTCTGCTTCTAGAAGGATCTTCCTCTAGATGCTTCTCTTTATAGACATATTTAGTATAAATAAGGGTCAAGGGTATGAAAACCCTAGCTTGGAGATTATTGTAACAGAGCGCTGCTCGATTGGAGGTTGCCCCCTCGAAGAGGCCTGTGAGCATTTCTTTCTGAATCAAAGTGCTATTTCTATTGCTATTCTTATATCATTTCTGTGTTATTGTGGAGATTATGCTGGATATTTTACTATTATTCTGCCATTTCTAGCATTTAATTTCTATTCTACATATTTTATATATCTGGTATCTTGCACAAACACGATCTTTCATACATATTATCTACAACTAAAGAGGGTTATCGAAGTTGTCCCTTGCATGAAGTTTCGTGCAGATCAGCACTTCATTGATATCACCGTGCTCTTAGATGAGCATAAAGAAGAGCTTTAGTCACACTACAAGCTCATAGAGGAGGACCTCAAAGAGATAACTAAGGACTGGTCTGCAGAGCTCCTCATCCCCGCTGACCCTGCAGAAATTTCAGACCCTGAACTAATTGGTAGCCTTGAGACCAATCATGAAGCAAAGAATACTCCTGAACCCAACAAAAGGAAGAAGAACAAAGAGGTCCAAAAATTGAGCAGCGCATCAGAAGAAATTTTTTTAGTATCACCTGGTCGAGGGGGTGATGACGAAGTAGATCAAGAAGAGACCAATGGAAAAGAAGATTAGAAAAATAAGGGCATAGTAACACCGCCTATGGATCCTATTGATAAGGCTAGTCCCTTGAAGAAAAGGAAGGTTTCTCCCATGAAAACCACTTCTTGAAAGAAATCCAGAGCCACCTTGACTAAGATGTACACTGTGCTCACTGTAGATGACTTCGACTTCATCATCACAGCTATAGCAGATGCCTCGTAGGACATCTTGCAAAAACATGAATCCAAGTAGGAGGAGATGTAAGATAGGATCAAGGTTGAACTTAGAGGGGTATAGCATGCCCTTCAATCCAACCACGCAGTATCCACTGCGCCCCCGCCATTAGAAGAACCAGAGTTGGGAGATGAGCCTGCCAAACTTCACAGACTATATGATGTGACTGAAGCTCACCTTTGTCGAGCACAAGTTGAGAAATACTAGGCCACAGAGGCCTTGAAACAACCCAGGAAGAAATGGTAGAGAAACTTCAGGTTGCAAAAAAGGAGAAGGATGACCTTTAAACCAAGTTTGAAGAAGAGAGGTCACATGTCAAGCAAGAAAAAGAGTATTTTCTCACAGAGTAGCTTGGAGTCAAAGAAGTAGTCGATAGATAACTTAGCTATGTTATGGGCTTAGAGACAAAGATATAAGACCAAGTAAAGCATCAAGTAGTTCATCTCGTGGAAGCTATCCAATAGCTTCAACAAAGAATAGTAGACTTAGAGCTACGAACAGTGCCCAACACTCTGCAAGATGTGAGAGATAAAAGAGAAGCAACTGCTCAAAGAGCAGTTGAGAGAATCAAGGCCCTCACCATGGAATGTAAACATCTAAGTGTTCACAGTGCCTAGACTTATGAGTGACTCACTAAGGATCCTGAACTGAAGGCATTGGAGTCACAGCTCTAGGAGAAAAGTAGCAAGCAGAAACAATACAGGCACAGTTGAAGCCCCTGTCAACCGTTGAGAGGATGAAGCGATCCCAAGAATAGTGCACTGCTCAACAGCAGGTCCACGCCATTTAGAGAAAAGTCATCGAAGTGACTCAGAGGCTCCAACCAACAAAGGATGAGGCTTGCCAACTATCCGCAGGGATTGAAGGTTGAGGAGCAGAACTGGAGCAAGTCATCACTGCAGCTGAACAACGTTTAGAGGGACCTGTCAACGAAGCAGTAATCCAAGAGTTCGTCGAGCAGGAGGTCGTGGCACAACAGTAGGTCAAAGTGGCTCAAGCCAAGATTCAAGCTTTTGAAGTAGAGCTACCCAGACCAGAGTGACTCGGGACAAGTCACAAGTGAGTGTCAGGGGCTTGTTGGCCCTTGACCAAGTTTTGAGGATCCTTGGTCATGTTTGACCTATTTTTGGGACTTCGACAGGCTGTCGAACGCAGAGCGCAAGTCGAAGCGGATATCGTGGGATATCAGTCCCTTTTTAGGGATTTTTGAGTTTTGGGCTTATGTAACCGGTATGGGGATGTCATCCCATGGGTTTACCCATGTTTAGGCCCTCTTTGTAATGTATAAATAGAAGTCTAGGCGATGTAAGAAAGAGTTGGATAAGATGTTTTTGGTACTATGCTAAGTGCAAGTGATGATTGTAAATGCTTTGTGCATGCTATGTGGGATTGGCAAGGCTAAGTGCAAGTGATTGTAAGAGACTGCGAAGAGGCTTTGTGTTGTAGCTCAAGGAAGGAGTATCTAGCGAAGTGCGTGCAGATATCCTTTCCTTTGCGGAGTAAGATATCATGGCTCTGTGCATGTATAAGATTGATAGAAAGAAATAAAGAAGAAGAGCTGATGGACATAGCCCCAGGGCGGGGGTGAACCACGTATATCCTTTGTTGTGGGTGCTTTGTGCTTTATGGTTGTTCTCTTTTTTATGTGGTTAAATTTTTAGTGCACTGATATATGCTTAGAAGAATCTAATGTGATATCTTAATGTTGAATAATATGAATGAATACTATATCTGATCTATGTTGGTATGCTTAGTGCTTGAATCTATTGGATCTATGTGAATACTGCATTGATCTGTTATTAGGGATTAGCTACGCTGTAAAATTAGGTTGAATATTAATGAACTATAACTATTAAGTGCTATGTTAAGGTGTTACAATCATAGATCTGTGTCCCAACTAAGGTTACAGACATCTGAGTCCTCCAACCACCCCTACCTCTACCTTGGGTAAGACTTCATATGCTTCGCAGGTGTTTTCGAAAGGGCCAATAGTTAGGGTTTTGTTGGTGCACTATTGTAAGCATTGAACCTTGGGTCTTCCCCTGTGCCAACACTTATCACATCCTTTCTCATAACAAAAACTTTCATCTCTCCATGTTTCTTGTTTTTTCTTCCTTTTCCAAACCTTTGAGTATTATTCTTTATGTTTGGAAAGAACAACTTCTTCCATGTTTTGTTTAGGACTTCCTACTATGATGCTTCTACGGTAACATGTTATGTGCTCATAGTTATTGCACTTATAACATTAATTATTTTAATCAAGTAGAGGAGAAAATGAATTATAGTTTCTATTAGAAAACCCATGAGAACTTAAGGTTTTTTTGCTCACATAACCATCCTTTGAGGTCTTATAAGAACCTATATTTCTATCTCTCACGTGATCACTTCTTGCATAATATATAAAATCTATTTCCTTATGACCAAAATTATTGCAAGAAAAACAATATCCAAGAAAGTTATTTTGGTACCCATTTGTGAAAGGCCTTGTTGGTAGAACAATTCTTCTAAACGCATTCTTGTTATTCTTGTGAGAATACTTGGGTTTATGTTGGTTGTCATTTCCTTTCTTGTTGTTTTTTTCATTATTGAGGAAGCCTTTGAGAATATCTGCATAACTTTTAGGATTTTCTTCATTTTCCTTTTCTGATGGATTTGTTACCTTAGTGCTCATCTCCCTTGGGTGTCTTTTGCTTTTTGTGATAGCCAAGACCAATCTTGATAAATGGTGACCTTTGGAAACTAAGAAAATTATCTAAGATTTCAATACTCTTTCCAAACTTCAAGATTGTATTCAATGGGTCAGTGTTTTTCTCTAGTTCCTTTCTTAAGGAAATGATTTAAGCATCTAGCTTCTTGCAATTTTATTCATTTTCTTTCAACCAGCTTATCACCTCTTTTTCTATAGTATTTTCCTCTTCTAGTTGAGTCTTGAGGATGATAATTTTCTTCTCTATTTCTTTAAGATCATGATCCTCCTCTTCATATTTCAACAATTTCTCTTTATGGTTTATATTATTTTTCCTAAGCATGTATATTTATTCTTAGGCACTAATGAGTTTTTCTTCAAGATCTTATTCTTCTTAATCTAGTTTTTCTTTCTAATTATATTCATTATCTTCATCATCATTATTTATTTCCATGGTTATGGAGCGAAATTCTTCTTCATCATCACTATCTTCCCTTTCTTCATATGGACACTTAGTAGCAAATTGTCTTATTCTACCACACTTAAAGCATTTGAAGGGTAGCTTACCTTTGTATTTTTCAAGTCCTCCTTTTAGATTTCTCATAAATTGTGCTTCTTTTGTCCTTGATTCACAGCTTGAACAATCAGCGGATCTCTGTTCATAATTTTTTTATAGCTTGTCCCAAATTTGTTTAACTAATGTATGTAACATCCCCTCCGTTACGACATCAAAATAAGTGGGTATAGTAGAGGATTTGTTTTTTAAAAAAACAACTGTTAGGACAAGTGATATGTGAAAATGACATACATTAATAATTATGCATTAAATATCATCTCATAACTACACCGCAAGAATCCAAATACAACATCATTATTTTTCGAGATCAACCATATCACATAAAGATAACAAAGAATGTCTACCCTCCCAACCTATCATGCAAGGTTAGGACCTCAAAGACACATAATCAACACTCAAGTCTAGGATTCATCCGATTGATTTTTACCATTTAAGGTCTCAAGACTAGCGATTTTTCTGAGGAACAAGGACATATCTAGTTCCCTTAACAACCATCCTATTCCAAATTTTGTGACTAAATCAACAACAATACTCATCATAAATTCTTTAAGCACAAAGTATAATCTACTATGATTAAACAGTCATTTAATCAATATTCACAGGCACTGAGTGAGAACATATTATAACATTTATTGTGAAGCATAACAAGAAATTCCATTTAACACACATGAGATGAATCCACACATAAGTTCTCTAGATAGAAGGTACTAAAATTTTCATACAATACACATAATAATACCATCGGAAAATAATCAATTTTGTTTCAAGTTAAACTCACAATTTCATTTAATTCATAAATCTAAACAAAAAAGTCAACAACAATTCTTAATTGGTAAAAGTTGAGTCGTGACTCTGAAAATTCAAAAACAAACTTTACATGCATACCTAACATGAATACTTAATCTCTTTAAGTCTCACTCTATAATGTATCCTTAAATATATAACTTCAATTTCCTTTAAGAGTATCCTAAAATATCATCTATTTTACTATAATAGAAAGATATCCTAAGTTAAATTGGTATTCAAACTCTTGAACATTATTCCTAAAAGAGTATCACTCTATTTATTATTAGTTTATAATAACCTTTAATATTCTCTCTAAAAGATCATCACCCCTTATCACTAAGAGTTTTACTATATCCATAATCCCAACTAGATACGCTCTAAGCTTTTTAATATAGAAAATCCTAATACAATTGATATAGTTGTTCACTAAATATTTTAAAAAATAACAATTGTGCAAAATCCTAAATCAATTTCCAGATTGGCATAACCAGTGTACGCGACCATGCAAGTTTCTAAAGACCTTGATTGCAAGGTTAGTTGGTAGTGAACCTACAATTTTAATTACTAGAGTTACCATATGATTAGGCAACGCCCTAATCCATTTCCAAATTCACGATACGACAATTAATTTGGTAGCAACATTAAATCTTAGTTTCGTAAATACAACCATTCCAACAGTGATTATATCACTTAATAAAATTAAACTAAAAATTACCTTTATAGTGGTTGTTTAATGCCAAATTTCCAATTTTATTTACAGAGACCCAAGAATTTCAAATTAAAAAAAAAAAAAAGCAATTCAACTTTAAATTGCAGCTACTCTAACAATTTAATATTCGAAAAGTATTTTACAAGTAGGAGATCACACAAACTAAATTTTAGGAACACAACATATTTGTATAGTGACTCAACGAGCTCAAATTCTCAGACGGGTAACAACTAGATAACGATCCTACGCATTCTCTAATTCACTGAATTGCACATGACTTAAACATCCATACAATTTCCTAAAGTCTGGAATTAGAATTTTATTTGGAAGCGATTAGGTGACATTAACAAAATCCGTTAAGTATTAAATCGACACTATTCAATAATTATGAATTCAGGGAATTAAAAATTTAATTGTCAGTGAACAACAATTTCTTGAATTTGTGGTTGGAAACAAATTTGACAACAAACAGGGAACTCGAAATTTGGGTTAAAAAAATTAATTTGGGAGATACAAAATAACAGAGTATTCAATGCTCCTGAAACCACACTCAAAAATTTAAGTTTTGAATGCTTACGAAATTGGATAACTACCAGTGCGTCTTTAATCAAGGGAAGTTTCGTAGTGAAGGATTTACAATGATCATACAAATATAATTTCTACTGTAATCTTGACAATTTTCAACAAAATTTGCAATCGAAATCTACCAACTAATTTGGCAGCGTGAATTAAAACATCAAAAAAGGGGGTCTGAAATTTGATATGACAACGACCCTGAAAAATTTGTTTCATAAAGAAGATGAAATTATGCAATGATTATAATTTATTCTGAACTCGAAATTTTCCATAGATTTACAGCGACCAAGTAAAACCCTTAAGTACGAATTGTAAAATAAATAGTAGAGAACCACAAGTTCAGTTTCGAACTGCAAGTGACTTGACCGAGTCCAATCAATGTCATTCAGGGTTGGCGAGTAACGAACCCAATAAATCATTTCCATCCATATACTAAAATGCAACGATTAAGCAAAATCTAGCATTATGAATTTGCCAAAAAATTTATAAAGACCACATGAATTTATTAACTCAGAAAAGCAGATAAATTGACACAGAACAACAAAATTCTCTAAATTCATGGTTTGGAAATTAATACGGCAGTGATCATAATAGGGTAAGTAATTCATGCATGTGAAAATTCAAGCACGTCATTCAAATAATTTCTTATGATAGCGGAAATAACCTTTGGCATTTCTGTGTTGCCAAAGCATTTGGCAGCGAAATTACAAATTCTAGTGTCCACTCTTTCTAATTACAAATTCTAATTGCCTCACAAGGTAGATCTTCCACTCTTTCTACAATCTTGGTATCCCAACTCTCACAAGTAAAACACAGTTAAAACAAATTTGGTAGCATAACCTTACCAAGAATAATTGTCCCATTTTCCTTCTACACCATTTTTTTTATAGAAATTTCCTCATTGACACATGTCCTAATTCACAAATAATTAATTTTTTAGATAAAATTAATTATGATTATTCACACACACACTTTTCACACTCTCCCCAAGTTGCACAAGTAATTACTATTTTTATTTTATTAAAAAGAAAATTTCCCTCATATTCCCCAGTGTGTTCCTATTTTCACTCTTAGTTGTCCCTTTGTTCCCCAAATTCTCATTTAATGAGTGTCTCCTAACTAGATCTTAGTTAGAGTTGGATTACGAGTCCTCTTCTAGTTAGACTACTAGTATCTTGACTCTAGATACTATTCTATGACCTATTCTCTCATATTTTATTTCTTTCTATTTTAAAAATGCATTTTATTATTTTCATGCACACATATGCATTTTATCCAACCTTTGAATTGTATTCCCTCATTTTCCTAGAGTTTGGTTATATTCTCCAATATTTTAACTTATGTCATAATTCATTTAGTCCTTTAATTAAATTTAGACTTAGACTGAGTCTAAGACTTAGGATTAGACTTTTGTTGGGATTTATAATTAATAATTACTATTTAATTAATTATTTTATTCCAACAAGGTCTAATCATTTCAATGTTCTTCTAGGCCACCTAGATTTATTAACTCAATTTTTTAATTACACGACGTGCCCTTCAAAATACACCTCCATTCTCCAAGGGTGCCACTCGCCTTTGACTAGTTTTGGAATTTTTTCCAACCCTTGGATTCAACACTCCACTCAGTCAACCTTGTGAGAGACTAAGGGCTTCTAAGGAATAAGGACTCTAACTTATTGCATGCCCCTTAGAAATCTTTGTGAGTGTCTATCTCAGTCTGCCTCCATGGCATCGCAGACCTCTCAAACTAGGTAATCGTTAACCTACCATTTGGCCACGGTGGGAGTGCTAGTAGGTTGTGACAGGGATGTTGCCACACCTCTCCCTCAATGTCTGGTTTTTGTGCATGGCCCCTCTACTCCTTCTGTGATTTGTATTAGAAAGCATCATCAAGCCTACATCCCATAAATCATACTATAATCAATTATATGTCATGTGTGCATAAAATGAAATACTCAATCAAAATACAATCCACTCCCTGACTCAATTTGGAGTCCAAGGAATTCCATTGATGCCATCAGCATCCATAACCTATCATGTGTCCTGCAAACTAAGAAAAACTCATCAATAAAATATGTCAATACATATATATCAAAGTAGCTATAAGTCATAATACATCATCATCATCATATATAACCCATAATTGAAACGAATTCATAATATACAATAACTGAATCCCTTGCACGCAAGTGTCCTCAAAGAATATGTCATTAAAAGTGTGTTTGGTAGAGATGGATGTTACATACACCCCCTCTTGTTTTAAACTTTGTCCTGAAGTTTATATAGTATATAAATGCAAGTAAATAAATGTATCATACATAGATCTACATGTCTAATCTATCAAATAAGTAAGGAAATTGTTGACGCATCTCATATGCATCCTCCCGGGTAGCCGAGTGTGAACTATAGTGGTCCCATTGGACCTTGAACTATTCGACTATTCAACACCGTCGTTGTCAAATGAGATGGTCTAGAATGCAGATTGGCTCCTCCATGAGAGCACCCTCGTCTGACACCTGTAATGAGCTCATGTCAATAACATGTGACAGATCACTAATATAATGTCACAAAACATATATATGAAATAAATTGTGCATATGCCTCAAAGAATCAGGAAAGGCTAGTCGATAAACCATGGGTCCTTTCCTTTCCACAACCTCAAAAGGTCCCATAAACCTAGGAGAGAGGTTAGCACCCTATCCAAACTTGATTGAAATCTTATGCAGTTTCATCCACAAGAAAAATCTATCGCCAACTTCATAGTTGTGATCAACGTGATGTGCATCAGCATAACTCTTCTGCCAATCCTACGCTTCTTTAATCATATATCTTATCAATTGCATCTATTCTTCCATTTATTGAATCACTTTTTGTCCTATCAGAACCCTATCCTCAAGTCGATCGCAACTCAACGGTGTCTGACATGGTTGATCGTAAAGAAACTCAAATGGTGTCATCTTGATCATACTCTAATAGATGTTGTTGTATTCAAATTATAATACTGGAAATAAATCTTCCCAACATTTATGTTGGTCCATTACATACATATGTAACATATCCTCAAAAATTTGGTTCGTTCTTTATATTTTCCCTTTTGTCTCTATGTGATATTTTGTGTTAAAGTTTTGTTGTGTTCCCAAGGCCTCTTGGAAACTCGTCCAAAATCGTCTTGTAAACATTGATCCTTGATCGGATATGATCCTTCTTGGTACTCCATGTAACCTTATAATATCATTAACAAAAAATCTGGATACATCTGGCACCTAATACATCGTATGCATTGGAATAAAGTGCACACTCTTCGTTAGAGCATCAACTACTACAAAAATCGAGTCATGTCTCCTTGTCGTCGATGGAAATCCAACAATAAATTCCATTGAAATGACTTCCCATTTTGATTTAGGAATAATGTGTGGCTATAAAAATCCTGTTGGATTTCTATGTTTATCCTTCACTTGTTGACATTCTAGACATCTTTCTATTATCACGCTCTCCTTGGGTCTTTTAGTTTTTTTTTATCATTTTTAAAGCCTTAGATTTTTATTTTTCTTTAAAATAGATTTTTCATCCCTTTAATGTTATATTTTATAGGACCCCTTGGATGACTAAGATTTTGAGTCATAGCTCATGTGTTGATCCTCAATTTGATTTCTAATCCTTGAACTCTTTTTAGCTCATGGTTTATTCTTTTTTGTCCCCTCTCGTGATTCATCCCTAGGTTGATACCTCCCATGATTAGGCTGATGTGACACACCTCT
>JASDQU010348455.1:0-10454 GCA_032191745.1 Picea mariana
AGGGAAGGATATATAGAGTGTAATATCCATAAGGACGAACCCCAGTTGTATTTATAAATTGTAAACATGTTTTGTAGGCTGGTGAGCTGAGTTATAATAAGCTAGGAGGATTATTTGGTGATTAGGCTGGAGAGCCTAGGTGTTAAAGGCCAGGAGTCTGATTTTGTATATGTAATTATGCAGATCATTAATAATATATAAACATTGTTGCATGCAAACCGACCACGAAGAATGAGTGATGGGGGACTAACCTTCCACAAGGTTGGGTAAGGGAGGAGGCTAAGTGTGTGGGCCTAGGGGATAAGCTAGGGGGCTTACCTCTAAAGGGGATAATAATTTATTGTTATTTCTTGAAGGATAAGGTGGACATGTTGAGTGTTGTCCTAAGTTATTGTAAAGGGAATGTGTGCTAAGTGGAACTCATGCGGCTCCAGGAAGAGAAGTGTCGACTTGGGTGCATGCAGTTAAAAGCTGAAGTGTCAGCTGTGTTGGGGGTTCATGGGTCATTCTTCCATCCTCCGCCTAAGTTTGCTGGGATTCCCATCAGAACACATTTTGCTTCTGCACTCGACCTTTGTGTTTTGTTCTCTGGTCGTGCACCTTGAAACTAGTGGGAAAAACCCATGGACTGATTCGTCGTCTAACCTGTTCGACCTATACATAGTCACACATCCTGAACCCAGTGAGAACCCGCGGACTGAGCCACATCTTCTGTGAAGCCCGAGCATCCTGTATATGTCTGTGTCATGTGTGTTTCATAAATGTTGGCGGTTGTGGCCACACAGTTCCTGGACTAAGTGTGGCTTGATGCCTTCTATTTTTTGGAGTTGTATTGACCAGTGGTTGTTGTCCTCACCTTGTGCGAATTGAGTCGAAAGTGGTTGAAGAACTGGGTTTCCAGGCCCATAGTTGAAGAAGCTAGTTGTCAGGCCTGTGAGCAGCTCTCTCCAGGTGAGAGAGTCTGTTGGGAAGTGGTTTTATCCTAGAGAGAGTCTAGCACGAGCTACGGAGCTCTAAGAATTCTTGATTTAGCCTGTTGCTGAGACCCAGAGAGGGAGGTGAAACACCGATGGACTATGCTTGTGAAGGTGTATACTCCTGGGTGGAACAAGCATGTGGCGAATGAGATTCAATGAGTAGTGGGTGTAAGAAGGCTCTTGGAGAGAACCTGTTGGACCTTGACCAAGTTTTGAGGATCCTTGGTTAGGTTTGAACTACTTTTGGGAATTTGATAGGCTGTCAAAGGCAGAGTGCAAGTCGAAGCAGAGATCGTGGGATCTCGGCCCCTTTTAGAGGGACTTTTGGGTTTTGGGATTATGTAACGGGTATGGGGTTGTCGGCCTATGGGTTTACCCATGTTTAGGCCTCTTTTGCAATGTATAAATAGAAAGCTAGGCGATGTAAGTGTGTGTGTGTATGTATGCTAAGTGAAAAGGCATAAGTGTGTGATACCAAGTGCTAAGTGCAAGTGGTAGTGTACATGATTTGTTCATGATGTGTGAGACTTGCAAGGCTAAGTGCAAGTGACTGTAAGAGATTAAGTAGAAGCTTTGTGCTATAACCTAGCTAGGCGAAAGAGGATCTGGTGAGGTGCGCACAGATCTCCTGTCCTATGCAGAGTAGGATCTTGTGGCTCTGTGCATGTAGTTGATTGATCGAAGATAATAAAAGAGAAGAAGAGTTGGTGGACGTAGCTCCAGGCTGGGGGTGAACCATGTATATCTTGTGTTTCTATGCTTTGTGTGATGTATTGTTGTGTTTATGTGTTTACTTGCTTAAGTGCTTTGATATAGATGAATGATAGATATATATGTTAATGCTTTGTGCTTAATAATATGGATGAATGCTAGATCTAACCTATGTGAATGTGCTTAGTGCTTGAATAGGATAGATTTGGGTGAAAACTGTGGTGCTCTATAATTAGGGTTTTATCTGCGAAGTGGATACTGGTTAAATACTGATTAACTGTAACTACTAAGTGCTTTGTTAAGGTGTTGTAATCACAGATCGATGTCCCAGCTAAGGTTACAGACATCTGAGTCCTGCAACCACCCCTGCCCCTACCTCGGGCGAGACTTCATCTGCTTCGCAGGTGTTGCCGAAAGGGACGATAGTTAGGGTTTTATTAGTGCATTGTAGTAGCTTTGAACCATGGGTCTGCCCCTGTGCCAACAAATGGTTCCTTTGCCGAGACCTGGAACTGTGATTGTTGGGAACTGAAGAAAAGAAATCTCTGTGTGTAGATCTGTTTCTTTAGTGCGCAATAGTCTACTTAACTTGTGAAGCTTTGTGCTAAGAAGAAAAGTCATATCTGAAGAAAACAGATAAGATCTGAAGGCTTTGTGATTTGTTAAAGGTAATAACAGTGAAAAGTTTTGATTGAAAAAGGAAATATAAGTGGAAATTTTTGTTTCAAAAGTATGGATCTAGGTATGTTTGATAAATTTTGTCCTAGATTGAAAAGTAGGGCACATCTAGATGGAAGAAGTTTTGATATGAGTAGATCTGATAAAAATGATGAAAGATAGGTTATTCCTATGCATAGAAAGAATGTTTGGACTAACAAATGGATGCAGGAACCTAGAAAGAATTTTTTGCAGGTTATCTACTATGATCCTAGTGCGCAGTAAAAGAAAGGTTGGGGATCATTTCAAAGAAAGAGAATATTAACTCTTTGTTATAATTGTAGAAGATTGGGACATCTTGCTAAGGAATGCTTTGGTAGAATACCTAGTTGTCTTTGTTGTCAAGCTATGGATCATGAAGTTTTGGATTGCCCTAGAATGATTGCTAAGGCTGAAAGAATGAATATGAGACAAGAAAACCCCGATGAAGGTTACAAAACTAAGACCATGGAAGAACCCCAGAAAGAATCAGAGACTGTATTACTGCAAATGAAAGAAACCCTGAATGATCACCAAAATATCAACTTATCAGAGATCTTCAAAGAAAAAGAGTGCATAGAAACAAGAATAGGAGACTTCGACATAGATAGTGTTCTAGATGAGGAAACATAGGCGAATATTATGACAGAAAGAACCTAGGAAATTTTAGGAAAGCCTGCTGTGATTCCTTCATTAGGAGGAATAGGATTATTTAGAGGAAAGTTGATAACCCTACGTGGAAGACTCACCCATATATCTATGAGTGCTCATGGAACTTCAATAGAGGAAGATTTTGGGATTGTTAAATTTATTGAGAATAGCACCCCATTTTCTATATTACTAGGAAAACCTTGGATTGAAAAGGATCAGGCGAGAAGAAAAGAAGAGGAAGTCATAGAGCAGAAGAAGTAAGAATTAAAATATTTCATGACTAGGAGGATATCACACTTGATTGAAGAACGGGAGAACAGATCGAAGCTAGCACTAGAAACTTGGATGTCGAAGTTAATAGAACACAAGAAGACCCACAGAAGACTGAAGTAACTACCCTATCTAGACAAGATGTATTACTCTCCAACCCTATGAAAGAATCTCAACAACGCAAAGTTATTATACCAAAAGGAGATAAGAATCAAAATGGGAAGAGGAACCCAGTAACGCATATCAGAGGTAAAAAGGCTAGAAATCTCAGTAAGAAGAAAGCGAAGCTAGAAAAACTGATGGAGGTTCCCAAAGGGACTTCACAAAGGGAAGGTTTGCAAAACTAGAACTTTGTCGGGATATCATAACATCACAACATGGAACTTCGCCATGGAGGAGCGATATAGCCGTTGAAATCATTATAACCGTTAGCCTGACACCTCAAACGGTTAGAACAACAGTTATGACTAGAAATCTCACCATCAGATCATTGGGACTGCGTCGTAACAGACATAACTGCATTGATGAAGGCCTCATGTTCATTGGAGAAGATTCGTTACATTGTTGTCTACTTATTCCGTCGATTGTTGCACCGAGAACACTTTTGCAAATTGTATATGAGCCAACAAGAGAACTCATTGCTACCGCACTGTGTTTATTGAGATCGACACCTATTCCATTTCTTTGAGCATTCATTCATCCACCTAAGTTACCCTATCTGAGCATGTATGTCGGACGAGCTCAACGCTGTAGGGAAAGTCATCGAAGAATATCTAATTGACCTTATGGAAGAGAGAGTGATGTCCACATGAGTTCAAGATTCATCGACGTGAGGAATGAAAGCCTCCCCATCAACTGCTCATGGATCCAGACCATCCCGCGTTGCAGATGAGAAAAGAACCAAGCATAGAGATGAATTAGCGAATGTGAAGTTAATCCCTTCTGTTATGCCCAATTACATCCCGTCTCTAGCAGGCGCGGTGAATCGTGACAGTGTCCCGAGGGACTTCTACTACATAGTCATCATGGCGTACCTCCCGAAGGGGATATGCACAGTTAGACCGCAGTTGGAGAGGATTCCAACCTTAAAGATCATTGACTATAATCTAGAGGACCATAAGACCTACGACATGCTATGCCTCACAAGTACTTGACTAAGATGAAGGGAAGGAGATCAAAGATCATTCCCTAGCCATGGATCATGAACATCGCGCAATCCACTATCCTTAATGTCATGAAAATTCCACACTTTGGAAGGCACCGGAAGGTTAACGTGTGTGTTAAACTCCTATTGTCGTGCTTCCACGATAGTTATTTATGGTTAGATAGGCATATTACCTTCGATCCGGAGTTGATCCATAGGATCACCAGATTGAGCATGAAGGGACCCGACCAACAGGACTTCTACCCAGGGAAGGTTGTAGATCATGCCCTGGCATAGAAGATTAAATATATCTAGGGTGATGTAGAAAAGGGGACGCAAGGCTACAAGGTAGCATCCATTCATAATGGTGCAGTGCACCTCATTTTCCAGTTGATTGCTGGTAAGCTAGTTCAGAAGAACAGACCCACGCAGGTCATAGGGTTTGTGGTTTACCTCGTAGGAAAGTGTGTCAAGGGATTACAGATGAACTGGGTGAAGTAATTATTCAACCAACTAGAAGTTTATTTCCGCGAAGCTCAAGATTAGGTATACGAGTTCCACTTTAGCTGGTTGTTGATCCTCATTGCGTTTACATCTTGGGAGATGCTGGAAGGTGCAACCTTCCTAGACATCGAGTCATTTGAGTCGCTTGTTGTGAAGTTCACCATGCTCTGGTACTCGAGTGACATGGGAAAACAATGGCAGTCGAATGCAGTATTCCATACCTACTACCTGCAGTTGAAAAGGGCTATCGAATCGTTCCCCCGGATGACGCCAAACACTCTGGATAGGTTCAGACCCCTCATGAAGTTTCACGCAAATAGGCATTTCATATATATCACCACGCGCACAGATGAGAATAAAGAAGAGCTTTAGTCATAATATAAGCTCACCGAGGAGGACCTAGAAGAAATCACTAAGGAATGGTCTGCAGAGTTCCTTATACCAGTTGCTAAGGCAGAATTGTCCGACCCAAACCTCATTGGAATCCTGGTAGTTACCCGCAAGGAGTATAATGAACCCAGCAGTAGCAGAAGGAAGAAGAATGAAGATGTACAGGAACTAAGAAGCACCTCAGAAGAGACTACCTCAGATTCACTTGGTAGAGGAGGAGGTGATGAGGTGGACAAAGAGGAGAAAGAAGAAAAATCAGTGGAAGAAGATAAGAAGGAGAAAGGAGAAGTGACCCCTCCACGGAACCCCCTTGATGACGCAGATCCATCGAAGAAAAGGAAGGTTTACCCCATGAAACCTACATCGCGGAATAAATCCAAAGTAAGCAAGCCAAATATTTAGACTGTACTCATGATTGATGACTTCGATTTCATCATCGCAGCCGTATCAGATGCTTCACAAGACAATTTGCAGAATAGCGAAGCCAAGAAAGAAGCCTTGTATGACAGAATCACGATAGAGTTGAGAGGGGTACAGTAGGCCCTTCACTCTAGCCGCGTAGTATCCACTGTGCCCCCACCATCAAAAGAACCAGAGTTGGGAGATAAGCCTGCCCAACTCCGCAGATTAGCTGATGCGACCGAAGCCTGCCTTCGTCGAGCGCAAGAAGAGAAAGAACAAGACATAGTGGCCTTGAAGCAAACACAAGAAGAATTGGTAGAGCAATGTCGGGTTTCACAAAGGGAGAAAGAGGACCTTCAAGCCAAGTTTGAAGAAGAGAGAGTGCATGCCAAGAAAGAAAAAGAACAGTTTCTCACAGAACAACTTGAAGTCAAAGAAGCAGTCGACTGATCACTTCGCTCTGTGATGGGCTTAGAGCCAAAGATAGGAGACCGAGTGGAGCATCAAGTAGCATATCTTGTAGAAGATATACAACAACTACAAAAAAGAATAGCAGACTTAGATCTTCGAACAATGCCCAACACTCCGCCATATGTACGAGAGCAAAGAGAAACACAGTTGAAAGAATCAAGGCCCTCACCATGGAATGTAAATAACTAAGTGATCACAGTGCCCAGACTTATGAGTGACTCATTGAGGATTCTGAATTAAATGCACTGGAGTCATAGCTGCAGGAGGCAAAGCAACAAGCAGAAACAGTACAGGCACATTTGAAGCCCCGGTCACCTGTTGAGAGGATGAAGTGATCCCAAGAACAACGCAATGGCCAACAACATGTCGACACCATTCAAAGAAGAGTAATGGAAGTGACTAAGAGAATCCGACCAATTTAGTACAAGGCTTGCCAACTATTCACAGAGGTTGAAGGTCGAGGAATGAAACTGGAGAAAGTCATCATTGCAGCTGAACAATGCTTAGAGGGACCTGTCAATGAAGTAGTTATCCAAGAGTTCACCGAACAGGAGGCCATGGCACAGCAACAGGTCGAAGCAGCTCAATCCAAGCTCGAGGCTTTCGAAGTACACCTACCCAGACCAGAGTGACTCGAGATGAGTCACAAGTGAGTGTTGGGGGTTTGTTGGCCCTTGACCAAGTTTTGAGGATCCTTGGTCAGGTTTGACCTACTTTTGGGACTTTGACAGGCTGTCGAAGGCGGAGCGTAATTCGAAGTAGAGATCGTGGGATCTTGGCCTCTTTTTAGTGCCTTTTGCATTTTGGGCCTATGTAATGGGTATGGGGATGTCATCCCATGGGTTTACAGATGTTTAGGCCTCTTTTGTAATGTATAAATAGAAATCTAGGCGATGTAAGTGTGTGTCTGTGTGTGTATGTATGCTAAGTGAAAAGGCATAAGTGTGTGATACCAAGTGCTAAGTGCAAGTGGTAGTGTACATGATTTGTGCATGCTATGTGAGACTTGCAAGGCTAAGTGAAAGTGATTGTAAGAGATTGAGTAGAATCTTTGTGCTGTAACGTAGATAGGGGATGGAGGATCTGGTGAGGTGCGCGCAGACCTCCTGTCCTATGCTTAGTAGGATCTTGTGGCTCTGTGCATGTAGTTGATTGACCAAAGATAATAAAAGAGAAGAAGAGTTGGTGGATGTAGCCCCAAGATGGGGGTGAACCACATATATCCTGTGTTATTATGCTTTGTGCGATGTATTGATGTGTTTATGTGTTTACTTGCTTAAGTGCTTTGATATAGATGAATGATAGATAGATATGTTAATTATTTGTGCTTAATAATATGGATGAATACTATATATAACCTACATGAATGTGCTTAGTGCTTGAATAGGATAGATCTGGGTGAAAACTGCGGTGCTCTGTAATTAGGGTTTTATCTGTGAAGTAGATACTGGTTAAATATTGATGAACTGTAACTACTAAGTGCTTTGTTAAGGCATTGTAATCACAGATCAGTGTCCCAGATAAGGTTGCAAACATTTGAGTCCTGCAACCACCCTTGCCTCTACCTCGGGTGAGACTTCATCTGCTTCGTAGGTGTTGCCGAAACGACTGGTAGTTAGGGTTTTGTTGGTGCGTTGTTGTATCATTGAACCCTAGGTATGCCCTTGTGCCAACATAACCTTCCAGTTGCACTGTGCAATTTCCTGTGACCTCAACCTAGTCTAGGATTCCCTTGCCCTGGGTGGAGCTTAGTCCCAACTCGGGGGTGACCCACTGCTGAGCATGATGAGCAACGTGGTCTATGGCTGGGAGGTTCGTGGAAGGTCTACACATAGCTGGTGGATTTACTCCAACTAAAAGATAAGTATTAGGCTGTTTGTAATTTATATGTTATGCATGTTTGTGCTACTAATGCTTGAATGTTATCATGTGTTCCATTGCATGTGGATTTACTGTTAATCTTGTTGAATTTGAATGGCAACAGTAACTCTGTGTTATGTGTTTTATTTCTATTAAAATGCATGTTATATATATATATATATGTGTGTGTGTGTGTGTGTGTGTGTGTGTGTGTGTGTGAATATTCCGCAGTGGTAGCCTTACCCGATCTCTGTGGAGTGTCGGGGATGCTACAATTTGGTATCACATCTAATTTAGAGATGATTAGTGGCATTTCTCAGGCCAGTTGATGGCTGGGGATGTTACAAATTGGTATCATAGCTTTAAAGGCTAAGTTAAGGTTGTGTAGGTGGCATTTCCCGGCCTGTTGGTGGCTGGGGATGTTACAATATGGTATCATAGCTTAAAAGGATAAGTTAAGGTTGTGTAGGTGGCATTGTCTGGCCTGTTGGTGGCCAAGAATGTTACAATATGGTATCAGAGCCATGGTTACAACACTGAGCCTGGATAGGCCATGTTAGTGGAAGTTGAAGAAAAAGTTTCAGAAAGAATTGTTGTCGAAGTAGAAAAAATTCGAGTTCTAACCCATGGTTTCAACGTTGATCCTGGATGGGTTGGATAAGTGGTCATTGGACCTGAGGTTTAAGGTGGAAATTGTGTCTGGAGAAACCAATTTCAAAAATCAGAACGTTCTTGAGTGCCAAAAGGTTACCTTGGACGTGTTAAGAATCTCATGAGGAGTAGCGGTGTTGTAAAACCACGACATAAGTGGTGTTGGGACACAGAGTAATGTGGAACCTTAGGTTCTATTCAAGAGAAGGAGAATCCTTCACGACCGTAAGATCTGGTAGTGTTGTGAGGCAGTTAACCATGAATTCCTTTGGAAATCCGCAGAGTAACAGTGTCTGTTCTGTGCTGTAGGATCTGTTCGGAAGGAAGGGAAATCCCTTACGACCGTCAGATCTGGGGAAGGTGTAGAGGAGCTAACCTGGAAGCCCTTCGACCTTCGCGACTTTGGTGAAGTCTGATGTCATAAAAAAGAGAAGGGTCAAAGCTCGAAGCTCTGAAGTGGGTCTACACTGTATATTTGGAGAGGAGAGATCAACCTTTGGATCAAGCCAATGTTAAAATGTCAAACGCAGTAGTAAAGGGCGAAAGCTCCCAAAGAGCCGAAGTAGTGAGTCATGATGGCGTCACTTGGATGGATGTGGACACATTGTATGTGTGCCACATGTCAGTGGGTTTCAAGCCTATGGCAGGTTGAAATGCCATAAAGAACGTGACTTGTGAGACCCATCTTATTGGGCCACGAGTCAGTCGCTAGTATTCTGCCACGTAGCACTCTGTATGAGCATGGTTAGTGGGACTGGAGGTTACATAACGAAGTTAAAGGTCGGAGGACCCACAGTGGCGTTGATCATGATACACCAAGATCAATGACCAGGTGGCATTGCGGGGACCCAAGTTGCATGCCACGGTTTCATCGAGGGGTTACGTGTTAGCATTAGAAGAATTGTGGGATGAAAGGCGGGTTACTCCAAACCATCATTGCATGCCCCCACAATTGGAAAATGTTAAGTGATGTGACGTAATGATGTCAACAAAGGTTACACGGGAATGTTTGGATATTAATAGTTCGGATGTGTGGATGCGAGATCGTTCGAAGCTACGAAGTCCCAAAGACCCAAAGTTCCATAACTCATACACCTGAGGTTTCATAATAAGTGTCAGTCGTCGAATGTTGAGTAGACGTGGATGGTTGATATGCCCTACTTCATGAGTTCGGTAATATGGAACTCCGAGAGATTGTTGTGTTGTGTTTTGAAAACTTTTGAAGCCGAAGTCCCGGGTAAGCACCCATTGATATAGAGCTTGATCACTGCCCATGGTCACGTGGGTCGGGGGCTGAGAGAATAGGGGCTAGTGCTTGAAAACTGTGTTAAAGAATGGAAAAGGGTTAGGAAGGAAGCAGGCGGGTTTCGTCTGGTTCGAACCCGCATCAAAAGAATACTGAAGACCTGGAACTTTGTGATAGGGTCCAACAAATATCTAAGAGCCATTAACTCATAGAAAAGATATCATTTCACAAGAAGTGCATCGGAAAATAAGCACAAGTTTTAAAGGATCATAGCTTTCTACTCAAGGCTCAGAATTGAGCAAGGAAGATGTGATTGGGAAGGTCTTGAAAAGAGGAATCTAGATGTAATGGTTACATTAAAACATGAAAAGTGCTAGAGATGTCTCCAGATAGAAGAAAGAAGGCGAGAGAGATACTTCTTGGTCTTTAGACAAATTTTCATTGTAATGTGTTTGTGAAAAACATGAGTTGTAATCATGTT